>CAJHQP010011969.1:0-13567 GCA_905132765.1 Moricandia arvensis
AACTCCTCAGATTTATCATAAAACAAACACTCATCAAACCAAACATACCGAGAGGAGACTGAGACATACATTAACTGTCTGAAAATCAAGCTTAACTATGCCTAAAGAAAATGGCTGAGCGAATTAAAAATACGTCAAATATAAACCTGCAATCATGCCGTAGATTGCAAACCAAAATGCTTTGGGATTTGATCCCTCCTCCCATTACCGCTTGGTGGTGACGGAGTGTAGGTCCTTCTCCTCACCGGAGAGAAGCTTCAACCTCTCTATTAGCCAATTAACCAAAAACTGGGTCATAAAATATGACATATATAAGTATTGAAATCAAGAACACACAAACGTATAAAACTGTTTCTTCGTTTTATTATCTTTCTTAACTTTCTTATGAGATCATCTTACATTAAGATCTCCTTATATAGATAATAGGAGTCCTTATCTTTTCCTATTACACATTGATCTAGGAATCTTATATTTATCCTAATCCTACAAGTTATCCTACTTTTCTTAATGAATAACTTGTTTCCTAAGTAATCTTTTATTTGAAGCTTATCCAACATTCTCCCTTCTAAGCTTCAAACCATCTTCACTTAGGTCTTGAACTTGAATGTTCTCCCTCATCACCTTGAACTTGATCTTTGCTAAAGCTTTAGTTAAGATGTCCGCTTTCTGCTCTGTTCCGGGTACATGCTCCACGTCTATATGGTCTCTCTCAACACACTCCCTGATGAAATGAAACGTTTCTGAATGTCTTGCTTCGACGATGGAACACCGGGTTCTTAGCGAGTGCTATAGCTGATTTGTTGTCAACGCGGATCAATGTCTTCTCAACCTTTCTTCTGGTAATCTCACTCAAAAAATCTTGTAGCCAAATAGCTTGCTTCGCAGCTTCTGTTGCTGCCATGAATTCAGCTTCACAATAGGATAAAGCCACCGTGTCTTGCTTCTGAGAACACCAAGTTATAGGTGTATCTCCGAGACAACAATGTCCAGTCGTACTTCTTCTATCATCTGGATCAGTGTTATGGCTACTATCGCTGTATCCAATGAGTTTCTGAGATCCATCACGCCTAAACACCAAGCCATACCCGTGAGTACCTCTTAGATACCTTAGTACTTGCTTTAATGCATCACCATGATCTTTGCGCGGTGAATGCATATACTTGCTTAGGATCCCAACAGAAAAATGCCAAATCTGGTCTTGAATGCATTAGATATCTCAGACATCCTATCCTTCTTCTATATATAGTCGCATCGATCTCAGGTTCATCCAGTGCTTTAGAAAGTTTCAGACCAAATTCCATCGGTTGAATTGTGTTGCAATTGTCCAATCCCTTCTTACTTTAGTATCCGTAGTGCATACGCTTCTTGCTTGATCGTAATGCCTTGTGATCTTTGTTTTACTTCCATTCCGAGGTAATAGGTTAGTAAACCTAAATCAGTCATTTCAAACTTCTAAACATTGCTGTTTTGAAATCTTTGATTGCTTTTGACGAGTTTCCCAGTGACAAACAGATCATCAACATAAACTACGATGAGAAGTAGCGTATCTCCATCTTCCTTGCAATACACTGAGCTCTCCTTTACGCACTTCTTGAACTTAAGACCTTTAAGAATCTGATCAAGCTTTGTATTCCATGCACGAGCAGCTTGCTTTAATCCATATAAAGCTTTCGAGAGTTTGAAAACATTATGCTCTTATCCCTTCTTTTCAAAAACCTTCTGGCTATGAGACGTAGACCTTTCATTTAATTCTTCGTGCAGGATGGCCGTTTTTGACATCTAGATGGTGAATTTCCCATCCACTTGTAGCGGCAAAACCAATCAAAAGTCTTATGGTCTCTAGTCGAGCTACTGGAGCAAAAACTTCATCAAAATCGATTCCATGCTCTTGTACATAGCCTTTTGCGACAAGACGAGCCTTGAATTTGTTGATCGTTCCATCAGAATTCCTTTTAATCTTAAAGACCCACTTGAACCAATAACCTTAACTCCAGCTGTTTTCTCTACTAGGTTCCATGTATTTTTTTGTTGATTGAATCGATCTCTGCTTCGCATGCTTTTGTCCATTGCTTGGTGTTCTTTGCTTCTTAAAAGTTAACCGGTTCATCATTTATAGAGAGAAGTAGTAACTCACATTCAATCTCTGCAAGTAGGATATAATCATCGAGGTAGCTTGGTCTGTTTACCATTTGAGTTGAGCGTTTTGAACCCTGCGTTGGATTCTGCTTGTTTCCTTCTTCCGTATGTGATGTCTCTATGTTCTCATCATGCTGCTCTCCTTCTGTTGCAGCATTCTCTTCTTGAGACGTGGAGATCACATATTTTCCACTTCCTTCGTCTAGTGTTGTTCCCCACGGTAAACTAAACATCCCATAATTACTTTGTTCGTCTTCCTTGATTTCCATCCAATTCCAGCAAGCCTTCTCATTGAAAACAACATCCCTGCTTACAATAATTCTCTTGGTGTTTGGATTGTAATGCCGGTAAGCCTTTGAACCAGGTTCTATTCCAAGATGAACCAATGCTTGAGAGCGATCATCAATCTTCTTCACCAGCACTGAGTCTATCTTTGTGTGTGCAATGCATCCAAAAACTCTAATGTGACCAATGTTTGGCTTTCTTCCTTTAAGGCATTCATACGGAGTCTGATTCTTTAGACATCTAGTAGGCACACGATTGATAAGATAGGTGGCATGACGAACAGATTCTCCCCACATATAGTTTGGAACATTCATCGCTTTTAACATGCTTCTTGTCATCTCCATCAACGTTCGATTCCTTCTTTCGACCACACCGTTTTGTTGCGGTGTGTAAGGATTTGTGAGGTGCCGTTTGATTCCTTCTTTGTTTGCAATAATCTTGAAATTCCTTTGATGTAAACTCTCCACCCATGTTCGTTTGAAGTGTTAGAGTTTTCTTGTCAACATCCTTCTCAACAAGATTCTTAAAAATCTTAAACTTCTCAAAGGTATCGCTTTTCTCTCTTAGTAAGATAGACCACATATATCTTTGTGGTCATCTATTATAACAAGAATATATCTGTTACGGGAAGGAGTTGTAGGGGATATCGGACCGCAAATATCAGCGTGCAAGAGTTCTAATGCACGGCTTGATCTGTAATTGGTTTGCAGACGAGAATGATAGCCTAGTTTGCTTGCCTACCAAGCAAGAGTCGCAAATCTTCTTTACTTCTTGAATCTGAGGCAACCCTTGAACCATATCTTGAGCTGCCACGAGTCGTATGGTTTTGAAGCTGATATGCCCGAGCCTAGCATGCCACTTCCATGGTTCTTTTTTATCGTTGCAAGTAAACAAGTAGCTCTTCCAATTTTGAGAGAGACTTTATAAAGTCTATTGGAAGCCCTTAACACTTTTATCAGCAACCTTCCACTTGGATTCCCTAATGTTAAGTAATTTTCCTTCATTCTAACATCGCAGCCTTGTTTTGTTGCTTGACGCTAGACTGAGTATATTGCTTCTTAGCTCCGGTATATAATATATATCATTTAGTAGCTTATTTTCACCCGTTCTTCCTTGAAAGATTATCGAACCCTTGCTGTTTATATCCACACATGAGCCATCCCCCGAATTTTACTTTACCTTTAACATTCTCATTGAGTTCTGAGAAGTAAGATCTTCTCACCGGTCATGTGGTTACTTGCTCTATTGTCCAAGTACCACATTCCATCTTCTATCTTGCTCGGCTCAAGTGATTTAGGTAACACCTTTTCTTCGTTGAGAAATACATCTCATGCATATAGAGTGCAACATCTGCATTCTCCGTCTCTGTTTTGTCGAGTTCTTGTTCATCTTTCTTTTCAGGACATACTGAGCAAAGTGGCCCTTCTTGCGACAGCTGAAATAAACAATTTGAGAGTAATCCTTCTTCTCCTTGCTTCTCTCATGTGTACTGCTAATTCTTCCTCGCCCCGTCCTCTGTTGCCTCGACCACGACCGCGATTCCATCCTCTCCCTCTTCCTCTCGTATAGTCTGATCCTCTTTGATCATACGAATTCCTCAGAGTTTGAGAATAGAAGATTTCCTTGTTGCTCATACGTTTCATCTTCCTTTATTCGTTCTTCATACGCTTTAAGTCTCCCAATAATTTCTTCAAAAGTAGTTTTATTCAAATCCAACAACTGTTCCAGTGATGCTGTCATGTGAATAAACTATCGAGGTAGACAGTTTAAAAATTTCTTCACGATTTTGGGTTTCATCGATGCTCTGTCCCAACGAGGCCGCTTTTGATGCAAGTTAAGATATCTTTCCAGAGAAAGTATCAATGGTAATCCGAGTCATTCATTCTTAGACGGTCGAACTCAGTCATCAAGGTCTGTAGACGAGCTTCTTTTACCGCGTTCGGCACCAAGGTTTCTGGATTTAATGGCTTCCCAAATATCTTTAGGGGAGTCATCTTCTCCAACTTGCAAAATTAAATTCTCAGGTATTGACTGAAAACAAAAGTGCTGATGCGATGTCATTCTTCTCTTCTTCGTTTGTATCAGGATCGATTGTCTCCCAAACCTTATGAACTCTTAGCAGAACTTTCATCCTCTTTGCCCAAACGGTATAGTTCGATGAAGACAGCATCGGACATAAAACTCCAGAAGGTGCCAAGTCTCTTTTCATTAGGGGCTTAGTCTCACCCATCGTATGTTTGCGTTCCTTTGATTTTCTTAGACTAGAACCAAGGCTCTGATACCAAATATTGAAATCAAGAACATACAAACGTATAAAACAGTTTCTTCGTTTTATTATCTTTCTTAACTTTCTTATGTTTTCTTATGAGATCATCTTACATTAAGATCTCCTTATATAGATAATAAGAGTCCTTATCTTTTTCCTATTACACATTGATCTAGGAATCTTATCTTTATCCTAAGCCTACAAGTTATCCTACTTTTCTTAATGAATAACTTGTTTCCTAAGTAATCTTTTATTTGAAGTTTATCCAACAGTAAGTGTAACATTGCAACAATTTAAGTGAAACATTGCAATGTCTTAATGATTTATTGCAATTGTTTATATTTGTGATTATTAGTGATGAACCATTGAAACATTTGGTGGTACACCATTGTAACAGTTGGTGATAAAGCCTTTGGTGATGAACTATTGCGACTTTTGCCAAACCATTACAACTATTGCTATTAATAGTTGCAACTCTTGGTGCTAACATTGCAATTCTTATGGGGTTATTGGGAAATGAATTTGTGTAAATTTTGTGGATTTAAGAATTGATATATTATAAAAGTTATGTGGATTGTAAAAATATATATACCTTGACTTACAAAATTTTATCATAACTTTTCTAGATTGATATAAATTTTCATAATTTTGTGTTACTTCTTTTCAATCATTTTTTGTAAAGTAAATATAGATTTTAATTGTTTATAAATCATATATCATGATTATTATTATTATTTCAAAAAATAGTTTCATGTTGAAAAATAATAATAATAATAATGATACATAAAATTATTTTAATAATAGAAACATGAATATTATATTAACAAATTTAACAGCATTATGTATATTTAGTCGTTCATATGTTTAGTTTCATTAATTAAGGATAAAAAATATAAAATATAATGAGAAAAAATATAAAGATAATTATGTATTCAAAAATTAATTATATAAAATGTAATGAATTATAGTTATGGACATATAATCTGAATTGAAAGCGTAAATTATTTAAATAAAAAAAAATCTGAAACTAGTTAGTAGATAGAGAGAGAGGAAAGAGATTCATTTTCAAAGATCTCTACAATAAAACAACTTGTTTCCTACAGAGGATTTCGTCATAAATTCTTCCGAATGCGCAATTTTCTATGAATTATATACGAAAAAATTGTCAGTTCTAACTCACTAGAAAAAAATATTATTGGAATTTCCTCGGGCTATTTGACGAATTTATTATGCAAGTCTGGAAAAAAAATTCCGACAGAAAATTTCCGACGAAATTTCCAAAGAAAAATTCTGAACGAAACTCCTACGGACAAATTCTAACAAAACTCTGACGGGTGATTTCCGACAGATATGTAAATTAATTTTTAAAAAATAAAAAAAAATAATATAAATAGAATATTTAAATTAATTAATTACTTCAATAAAAAAATTAAAATAATTTATAATAAATGTTTTAATTCATTATATATAAATATAAGAAAAATTAAATTAGAAAACGGTTTATAATATAATTAATTTAAAAAAGTTTATAAAATCTTAGAAATCTAATTTCAAAATTTTATAAATTAAAATTTTTTTAGAGAAGATGAAAAAATTTTATAAATTTTTAAAAAACTCAAAACATTTTATAAATTGAAATATTTCAGGAAAAGTGAATAGTTTTTTTTATAAATTAAAACAGAAAACTTTTTGTGATTGAAAATGTTTTCAATGAATCGTAAAAAGATTCTATTAAATCTAAAAAAATTCTATAAATCGAAAACGTTTTTTCAAAGTAAAAAAAAATATTTTTTTCTAAATTAAAAAAAAAATTACAAGAAACATAGAAACTTTTTTCAAAAACTTAAAATTGTTTATTAAAGCTTTAAATATTTTCTAAAATAATAAGAATATTGTAAAACAACAGAAAAATCATAAAACATTAAAAAAACATAAAACAAGTTTTCAAATCTTAAAGGGAAAAAATCAGTTCTACCAAAAGTTTGATACCAATTTTCAAATTTATCATTAATGAATTAATATTTTTAGAAAATAACCTAAATTTATGATGAAAATAGACTAAACTAATTTCTTACAATATATATATATATATATATATATATATATATATATAAAACATTTAGAAACTCAACACCACCCCTTTAACACTAAACTTAAATAATAATCACTAAGGTGTAAACCCAAATGTTAATATATTTTTGATTGAAGGTATTTTTGAAAATGGTACTTAACTTTTGGTATTCTTAACAATTTATCATCTTGAATCTAACATGTAAAATCTCAAAACTAACAATTCTACTAACGCTTATATAATGTGTTTTACGAAAATACAATACGCAAATCTAACATATTATATCGTAAATTAGCCAACCTTACTCATCTCTAAACATTCCAATCCGTAAAAATAATTCACTCTAACCTCACACATATATGAAGCTAACATATATGATTATTGAGAGGATAATAAATGACTGACATGATTTAGTGAGAGTTTTGAACAATGACTTATGGCTATTCTTCGAATGAGAGAGAGAGAAATAGAGAGAGTTTAGAGAAAGAGAGAGCTGAAATGAAGAATAAGTTTTTTTCTAATTTAATGTTACAAAAATCTCAACGGATTAAGTTCATCGGAAATCCGCTGGAATTTTTTTTATTTTGGCGCTTCACAACGAAAATTAGGCGGTTCTTTCTTCAGGATGAAATTTCAATTTCTGAAGAATATACCATTTTCTTTGGAAATTCTTCAAAATTTACCATTTCGTTCCGAATACTATATTTGTCGGAAATTTGTCAAAAATATATTTGTTTAGAAAGTCGTCGGAAAATTTTGACGGATTATGTATTGAGATTCCTAAACATAGAAAAAATAGATCGACAATAGGCATTGATAATAAATTGATAACTTTTAAGGGTTTATAATCTTCAAAATGTTTAAAAACACTTGAAAACACACAAATTCAAGATTCTAAGATGGATCACCATAAAGTATTTGCCTAAGTACATGAACATGGAAAGACTTTAAAAACAAAATCTAAGCACGTGTAATAGACTCTAAATGGACTTATATTGTGGTCTAAAGGTGGTAAAACATGGTATATCAACTCCTCCAAAATTATCATTTGTCTGCCCCTCAATCAAAACATAGAATGAATATGTGGAAGAGTTTGAAAACGCTAGGATTCACCAGCCTCTTCTAGAACACTATCATCACCTCTGCAATGTTTCAAGCCACATCAAAGCAATGCCAATTTCAGAGGTACATCCATCTACTTAGCCTTAGCTTAACAGCATGACCATCCAGCCCACAGTTTACCATACATCATCTGACATACCCCTCTACTGACTTCATTTCTGAGATAATATCGATCACAAGATACATGTACTCTTACCTCAACAGGTTATATGAACATATGTTGTCTTCTCTGATCCCTTTCCTCTTACTTACTCCCTTATATAAATTCTTTTTCTTCTTTTTATCTTCTCTTCTTTTCGCAAAGTGTAGGCGAATAGTGAGGTCATAGAAAATATTCATATCCCTCTCATCCAGTAATGTGGGATCATTCCTTCGAATTAGAACAGTGGGTTCATATAAAATTTTCCTACCATTTTGCATCTTAGGAAATCATCTCAATCTTTTTTTTTCTCATTCAATATTTAGATGCCGAAGGGAGGAGACAGGGGAAGCAGAAACACACAAACTTTTACCTTACGTACATGCAGAAGAAATCCGATCTAGTATATACCAAGCTCCAAGACAAGTGAATTGTGTAGGTTAAGTTGGAGGTCAGCTTCGGTTCATTCGGACATTCAGAGCAAGCTTGGATGTTAATTAGCAGGTGATCCAGTTCGGTGTTTCCATTAAATAGACCTTGCATTCAATAACCTTAAGGAATGGTGCTAAATATTGGTTAGGGCGTTTTATTCCAAGAAAATTGCATAGTCCCCAACGGACTCTATTTTGACTTAATAAAAAAACATAACTGAAACTCAAAAGAATACACAACATCAGTAGAAACTTCCCTTAGACATAAGAAACATTATTTCCAGTATTATACAGTCTGAGATTAGCGAAATTAATAAATAAAAGCTGTAAAAATTTAACAAGGAAAATCAATGTATACGTGTCATCTATGATGACCGTCGATCGACATTAATAAGGTGTCGCTCAATGCTCGTGCGAAGTTGTGAGACTGACACCGGCCAGTCCTCGGTCGATACTGGTCCTCGAATCATCTTCCTCGTTTTTCTTAGAATAAGAAATTACCTAACAGTGGATCACCTCCCACTCATCGCTTTTTCTCCGTCATTAGCTTGACTTATGGAGATCAGATGTGGTATAGACGAGAACTTGCTCTAAACAAGTTTCCATGTCTAATTTCTTCAGCTTAACACACTTCTTGTAAAAGCCTTCATATACTCTTCTCTCTTCTATCATCTCAGGAATAAAGAGTGGCTCGAACATTTGAAATGGCAGTAAGAAGCCTTTGCTATGCACTTTGTATTTCCTGAACTATCTTGGAAGTGAGGAATCAAGGAGAACGGAGGACCGCCCTTGGTCTTTTTTATCTTCATCTATTCTTCCCCCCCCACAGACTTGATTGATATCGTGGTGCTGCCTCCATAAAAACGATTTTGACACATTTCACACTCCTTGATACGAACGGATGTCGATCGACACAGAACTGGTGTCGTTCGACACTGGTACCTATGGGCCTTGGTCGACGCTTGCTTTATATCTCAAGCCAATATGAGGAGATACTTCATGTAGAAGATCCTCAAATACCCCAATGTAAGAATCCAAATACACATTTCTATCTGGTAGTATAGAAAATTCAATTCCATAAATAACGCATGGAACGCATAAACTTCAGCTAGGGTGGCATGTATCCTCTTCATTCGTTTATGAAAAACCAACAGCCTCTTATGTGCAGATAAGTGGTTTCAGATGTTTGGGAATAAAAAGGTGTGAGGCCTTGGACTTGCACATTCTTTTCTAATGGGTTTCGGTTCTATCATGCAACCTGGCAGTTCATCCAAAAATGAGTGTCTATTGACACTCTTCTTCAGTGTCGAGCCTGCAATTTCAGAGGTAAACTCGATCTTTCAGGGATTTCAAGAGGTGTTGATCAAAATAGGAGTTTGTGTGATCAACACTGAGTTCGAATCATCAATATCAGCTTCATCCACTTTGCTTCGCTCTCGACAGATCGCATGTTGTTCATCACCCTTTGCCATAATGGGGTCGGCCAGCTGTCTTGGGTTCAGTTCTTGCTTCTGGGTATAGCCTCATATGTCTGTTGAACATGAATATTTGGCTTCTGACATGAGTGTTTTGGGCTTCAAACTTTCAATTCGGGTCATTGTAGAAAAATATATAACTTCTGACTAAATCAAACATCATCTTCTACTCATGTTCAAGGATCTGATCCAGCTTAGTCTCAATCTTGCTCTCTCGAGTCACTGCAGCATCATTGAGAAGTTGTTGAGGAAGGACGCTCTTGATGTCATTCCAGGCAGTAAGAGATTCTCTGGTAGCAATAGTTAAACCAATATCTTGCCATCTCTACCAAGAGAACAATCGCAACAGCTCGTAGGCAGAGGTAGTCTTCAGAGACTCCAATCACCTTGATGCTAGAAACAAATTCTCGGAGTGATTCGATATGGTCAATGGGACCTTCATGAGGAAGTCATAAAATGATTCTTGATTTGAAAAAGAGAGGTACGATGGGTTTTATCTCAAAGTTATTCCTATGGCATTCAGAACAATGCATCGCAAACTTTTAGCGTGGAACTCCTTATAGTCTCTAAGTGCCTTATGTCTGGCGACTCTTGTATTCTCAGGCAGCTACATCCTTAACATCAACCACTGGCTCAAGGATTACAGCCTCATGGGAATCTATCTTCTGATCTGCTACATTACACAGATGACCCTCAGGGTCATGCAGGTCTCCATTATCGTTCTGAATCAACACAAGTGTGCAGTCATCTCCGTCTCACAAAGTGCAGTGTCGATCAATTCTGCAAGGGTGTCGATCGACATTGTCTCTTGGCTCTTATGGTTCGTAGCGTTCCAGATCCAGTAGCTCTTGGATGAGAGCCTTTCTCCTTGTTGCCTTATGGTACTGCATATGCATGTACTTGAAAGCCACAAGGAAAATAAAATAAGTATACTAAAATAAAAACATAGACTAATCCTAAACGCTAGTCTAATGGTGATCAGAGTCCGCAGCTAACGACGCCAAATTTGTTATGTTAAAGTTACCCCAGAGAAAAACTATCAATAAGAGATCGATTTTAGTACTTGAGGATCATATCCACAGAGACTTAGTGTTTCACACAATAGACTTATATCTATCAGAATCAAGCTAGATAGTAATATAACAAGAAAGTAAGCAGATGAGCTTGTAAACGATGGAAGAAAGACGCTAGACTTAGGGTTTCATTCATGTTATCATAATTCAAATCTACATATGCTAAGTTTCTTAAGATCAATTCTATAACATAAATTGAATAGCAATTTATTCAGTTCTCGCATACAATTACTACTCAGATGTCTAAATCATGTGATTCCACATCTCTTATGCGATTTAGGACGAGTGTGTGTCGATTGATACTACATAGTATCTGCGATCGGTACTGTATTCTTTAGACAAGCGTTAAGATCCTAATTCATATGTTCACTAAATTATCTAAATCAGCTCTCGCGTGCGCCTACTAACTTAGCTCAGCTTAATTCAATTCAGGTAATTGACCACGTTCTCCGCATGTCCCAACTATCCTATGATCAAGTATTTCTAGCTATTACTCTAGAAAAAATCAATAAGAACAATCCTATGAAGGATTCAAATAGGATTACCCTACTAGTTCTATTAATCACAAATTCATCAAAACCGTAGGAAATCTCTAAATCAAACAGAGTGCATTAATCAAACATGATAGATGAAAAAATAAGCATAGAATAAATAAACCATAAAAGATAAACCACAAGGAGTTCCAAAAAACCTCTGAATGATTCTCTTTTCTTCTCTCTCAATCTAAAAACGCTAAAATATAAATAAGAAATCTATTAGCCTAAACAGTGGCGAGAAATAGATATATATATATATATAGGTTAAGTCACATTTTGGGCTCATTTGTAAATAGAAGAAACTTTAGGGCAAAGTTTCATTACTGAAACTTCATTATTTCTGTCCTTTCTGATTTTAGATGAGTTTTGATCATCATCCTTTGAGTGTCATTTGACACTTCTTGATTCTCGACAGTGTCCTTTCGTGCGTCAGACGGACCATCCTTTAGTAAAACGTGCATAACTTTGATCTAAGATCCTAATTGACTTTTAAAATGGTGATATTGGAAAGATAACTCAATAATCTATATATATATATATATATATATATATGTGTGTGTGTATTTTTCAAAATATTAGCTCAATCTCACTATGGTAAGGTCTTCATTTATAGCTAAATTTATGACATGACTGCGCAGTTCTACCTTTTAACAGTAGCTCCACAATCTTCAAAATTTCCCAAAACGTACCTAAACCTCAAAAAGATTCTAAACTAGATTCCAAGCAAACATAATAGACTCTAATAAAAGTTTACCATGCCTAAATGGAAAAAGCATGGTATATCAAAAAGCAATTCACCATTTCCTTCTGCAGTAACCACAAAGTTGAACCAAGTTCATGTGCCATAGTAGCAATTTCTTATACATATTCGTGCATTCCTTGTTACTGAAAAATGAGAAATTTATTAACTGGTATTTGAGAACCATCAGAAGATCTTCTCTGTGTGAACTTTGCCCGAACCTCCAGCTCAAGTACACAATCTCCTTAAATCCTTTGGTTAGCTCTCTTAAATGGTTCTAAAAGAGAACCTTTGAGGATATATCTCAGTTCATGTTGTTCAAAACATCTTCATAGCTATTTTTTTATAAAGGTATGTGAATCCACCTGTATTATCGACTTCTTCCCTTCCAACTCGTAAGATAGCTGCCAATTTCTGATGGCAGACCAGACTGGTTTTCACCATTCACCATTGATCGGTTCTTGCTGAGAGCCATGTCAATAATCACCCACTTCCAACTTTATCTTTGCGGTGTGAGTCCACTAGTGCTGGAACCTTGTAGACGTTTCACTAGCCTGTTGAACATTGTTTCTCTAGTTCACTTTCTCAGTTGTTGAGCGCCTCTCCTTCTTTGTGTTAGCTGGCTACTTCTTAGCTCATACCTTAGCAGATATCGCAAGCCATTGTGAGCAAGGTGAATTATTTTCTCAATTAAACAAAAACTTATGTGGTCATCAATTAGTAGCTGAAGCTAGAGTCGATCCAACAATCCACTCACATACCAAGAGGCGCCAACCAAGATATTATCTTACAAACCAGGAGGGACTTAACATGAAACCATTTTTTATGGATTCCTATACTAACGAAGTTTCCAACCAAGTTTTTATCATCCAGAAATTATCCTGACCAGAAGATATGAATTTTTACAAACTGGTAATTTTCCAGCTCGTCCATTGTTGCGAGTATCCGAATTCTTATAGCAGAAGTGCATTTCAGCGCCAGACATGAAACGCCCTCTCCAAAATCAGTCATGTGCTTGCAATGGCGATATGTGTAGTAGCTTCCAGGAGCTCAAAATCAGAGATTGGTGCCTTCGAGAATACGCAAGATGCAATCAACTTCCCAAAACTTGGCCAAGACGCGAGCATCAATTCTGAATAAGTCTACTCACCTCATCAATTTGGCGGTCGAACCAACTTTATATGAGAAGCCAGAAGATACTCTAGACCATCTAAAGATAGCAGGCATCCAAGGTGAGTCCTTTATCTGTCAGCAGCAACACGTAGGTGTATGGTGGCGGATGCCTGACCGTTCC
>CAJHQP010011970.1:0-13561 GCA_905132765.1 Moricandia arvensis
GTAGATTACGTGAAGATTCTTTTAAAAGAGAGTGAAGTGAGATTAACTCAAATTTTATGGGTATGAATAGAAAAAATGAGCTCATTCCTAAGGCTAACCGAGTAGAAATCAAATCAAATCTAAACTTACTGATCCGCAGGCAAAGATGGTGTTTGGATTGGTAACAGATGGAGAGAAAGAGAAGTTAAGTAATAAGCTTCAGATGCATGTCTCCTATCTTCAGATGCATGCTTCCTCAAAACATGGATGTTTCTTCTATCTCTCTTTCTCTCTCTGCAAAAATAAGTCTAGTTATTGGCTATGGCTTTAAAAGACTAAACCTGACTCTTTTCATCTTTTTATGTTTCGGAATTATGTATTACCATTTGAAGACCTAAAACCTTAGCTAAAGATTAGATTGCTGTTCTCAAAGATTCATCATATATTAGGCAGTAGTATTTAATGTTTTTTTTTTTTTTTGTTAAAGAGGAGGTGTCTGGATCTTAGGCCCAAATCAACTGGGCTGCCGAATCGAACCCAAGAGCACAACATCACTAACGCATGCGCTTAAACTAACTGGGGCTGCCGAATCCGTGATAGTAGTATTTAATGTTTCTTCTGCATTTTGAAAGATCAAATTTTAGACTTTTTTACAAATATTAAATAAAAAGATTTACTATTATTGTTATACATATTTCAACTACCTTTTTATTTAGAGTTATCTTGTAATTTTAAAACAAATACATTAATAAGTATAAAATATCAAATTTTAAAACAAAAGATATTCATCTTTTAGACAAATCCGTGCACCTATATGGATGTTTGTATTTACTTTTTTATATAAATAATATTTATTTGTATAAGTAATAACATATTTTTTAAATTTACCCGTTTAATTTTTTTTGGGGCAACAAATTTACCCGTTTAAATAATTATTTTTAATATGAAATTTCTAAATACAATAATTTTATAGTTTATATCAAGTAATTTTATTTTATCTTGTCAACCATCAATTATATTATCCCTATTTTTAACTATATCACACAATGTATTTTATTTTTTGGATTAAATTTTTATGATATGTATAATAAATTATTATATATACTATTTAAAATATATGGTGATATATATTTTATACTTTTCAACATTTATCATATTTAATTTACATTGAAATATTATTTATATAAATATATGTAATATAATCTATTTATATATTAATCTTATATTATATAAATGATTTAATGTGATTTTTATTTTAGTTATTACTAATAAATAATAAAAATATAATTATATAGGTTTTAAGACAATATTTTTCATTAACTATTTAAAGTTAAGTTTATTAATTATTTTCAAAATAAAATACTATTTAAAGCTAAGTTTATTAATTATTTTCAAAAAAACAAAGAATAAAAAAACTAGGTTTATTAATTATTGTTGCTATGATTTTTTAGTTAGAATTTGATTTTAGAAATATATTAATTAAATATAGAAAAAAAAATCTTTAAAGATATGTTACTTAATAAAATTCAATGGCATGATATTATAAATAAGTTAAAAATTAACGGGTATTTTATTTTTGTATTTCTATTTTAATAAAATAATTGAAATACATTCTTTTTATACTCTCCTTTTTTTCTTAGCTTGTTTTCTAAAAGCAAAAAAATATAAGTGGAAGGTTATGTCAAGTGTCAACATCTCTTTATGGTGCAATCAGTATCACATTTTAGCAAATAATTTAAATATTATAATTATGTGGTTGGGGGTAATTGAAATTTATTGCAAAGCAAAGAGTCCTTTTACAGTTTTCTTTCCACATTTGGCTTCCCAAACACAAAGAAACGAATCGCAATTTGGTAGTTTTTGCTCCCATCTCTCTCAGTATTCATTTAATTCACCACGTCTCTGAATAGTACGCCCTGCGTTCCTTTTAGAGTCTTAGGGAAAGGTCATTTAATGCCTAACATATTATGATATATTCGTATAAAAATATGTATGTATTTTCAAAAAATTTAAATAACATATATTTTACTTATTTTTTTCTGTGAAAATTATATACTACTCGTCACATTTTAATTTTGCTCCTACGTCAATTAATTTTACTGACAAGAATGCTACATGTACAATACATATTTTAAAAATAAAATAAACAAAAAAATCTTTTATAAAAATATTTTTTAGAAAATTTAAATGTTTATAATTTTTAATAAATTAATTAAATTTTAATATATTCGTTATAAAGTATTGATCATATCACGATATCATCCTTATAAAAGTTATATATGTATTGTAATGATTTAAATTCAATGTTAGTGTTGCAGTCATATCACTCTCGAGTAATCTTGTTTATGTTGTTTTTACTTAAATAATTTAATTAACATAACAACAATTCATAATCTTTTAAAACAAAATTATTTGTATGATTACACAAACGATCTAAAATTATTATATACAAACACATAAACAAGATTAACATAAGAGTAATTGATAGAATCAAAATATTATAATGGGTATATATCTTATATAAAATTAAATTTTTATTATTTAATTAAATTTTATTAATTTTACTAAATAAGAAAATTTATAAACATTTATATTTCCTAGAAAAATATTTTTGTAAAACGACTATTTGTTTTTTTCTATTTTTAAAATATTTACTGTACAATACTTATATGCAATATTGTACTACAAATAGTTAATTTGGAAAAAGGTATTACAAATAGAGCAACTAATTTCACTAAATATTTTTAAAATGTTGACGTAACATACACATCAACAAAATTAAATTGATTTGACAACTGATATGATGACAATTGTATGAGTTCATTAAAAATCAACAAAATATATGTTATTTGAGTATTTCAAAAATATAGGTATAATTTTAGATTGTCATATAAATCATGTATAATTGAATATATCGCAATATGTTAAATATGAATTAGCCGTTTACACAGTTTAAAAAAGTTAAAATACTAAAATGATCCTACTTGAATACATAATTTAAAAATATATATATTATGTATATTAACGATCTTAACTAATGTGAATAAAATAGAGAAAACTATAAACTATATTAAAAACATAAAACTTATTTTTTTGTGAAACAAATAAAACTCTCAACTAATAATTACAACTACTTAAAAAAATTAATATAGGAAGCTATCTACTTTGGGATAGAATAATAACTAAAAAGTCCAACTAATTATAGAGAGATGGTTCCATTTGAGAATAGGTAACTATAATGCTTCCAAAAGAGGTGACAAGTATCAACATAAAACATTATAATATCACCATCAAGGGAATCTAGAAGTTCTAGAATCATTTATTTTGATTTTAGGCATGTTTTCAACCACTATAACGACAAGGTTAGTGCCAAAATCTCCCCTAACCTCTGGATTCTTATTTCTGAAACTACGAGAAGATTTAGTTAATAATGATTTGAATGAAAACACGAGCATATAAGAACAAAACGAAAAGGAAACTAACCTATTAATCATAATAATTCAAATTTAAACATTACGCTTTCAACCCCAAACATAGACACACTGGCTTTATTGTACATACAAACTCTTAATAAGTATATGGAAGATTATACTATGATCGTTAATTGGGAAAAAGGTATTACAAATAGAGGAAAAAATATGTTCGCCTACCTAATTTTTAAATATATAATAAGACTCAAACATAGAATGTCATACATGTATAAATTATAGCTTAAGCAGAGACCTGAGTGAATAAAATAGTGAGATCAAACCAAATCTAATCTAAATCTAGTCCTAAACAAAATACAAATCAATATCACATGTGTTCAATTTTTCTCCTATGGAGCCACCAAGCAATTTATCATAAATTTTTTTAATAAAAATAGAAGATTCGGTGATGGAAATAAATTAACCAAAAAACACCCATTCCAACAGAAGATTATTCGAAACCTTGTGCCAATCACACCATTCATGGTTTGGTCAAAAGCTAAAAAGAGTCTCTTCCTTTATATGGCATCATCTCCTGCAAATAAAATCAAATATGTCAGCAACATCTCACTCTTTTGAGCATTTATTAAAAGAAGAAAAAAAAAACGTCCATTTTATGGAGGGTAATGGTAAACCGTTGGTATGGAGACGGTCTTGTTGTGGGTGGTACTGTAAGAAAGTGATTCCAAAATTCAATTTCTTTCAGAAACGTCTTCCAATAAAGCCCATTTTCGAGTTAATAGCAACAAATATGTGGACCATTTGGAGAATAGAATGTTTGATTTGGACCAAGCTGCGCTATATTATTATTATACAACCATTGGTTTTGTACAGGGAATGCCTCAGGGCATGTCAGAAGGGAGGGCGAGCAGTACCTTCGCCCGGGGCTCACCCTAAAGTCAAGTGAATTTAATGATATAAGGGGTCTAGACTTTGTTTTTTCCTTGAAGGAGTAGACTTTGTTAATTACAATGCATAAAAGAAATTTTGCCCAAAGGCCGTGTGTAGTATTAAGCCGGGCCCTGGGAATGTTGCTCGAGCTCCCATATGCCAATTTCATCATGGGTAGATTGGTGATAAAAAGAGTAGAAGTTATTACTCCATATCCCATGTGTATACCAGGCATATGTGGAACAGGAGGGTAATAGAATGATCCGTCTGGAACCCTACATGTATTAGTAATAATCTAAGCACATGGCGAACAAAACCTTAGCATTTTGGGCTTGAGTGTGGACTTTTTTGAAGAATAAGAACCAATTAAAGAGCTTGGTGATAGTATTGGACGACTTGATGGTGAGGAAGCTGCCAAATCCAAGCCACTCAAATTGCACATACCAACAGAACAATGTTATCAGTCATGGAGCATTTATAAATCTTAAATGCAATGAAGATTAGACGCATCATAAGAGGTTAAAGTAAATTACCTTTTATAATGGGAGTTTTGCCGTTGAATCACCAGAAGTCAAATTATTACGGCAATCCAACAAAATTTCTTCTTCCTCTTCATAACCAGAATCATCGAATCCATTATATTAACTGAACAGACCGATGAGTATTTAGTTTCATCGTCGATATCAAACTTTCCACTTTAGTTGAAGCCCTCTCCCCTGTGTAAGATGATTGCATGCATGAACCATTTAGTCAGAAATTACAATTGGTACGGAAAAAAAAAGAAATATGTTAGGATAACTCTAAATAATTGTCACAAAAATATTTTTTTAAAAGATGACCAAATAAGTTTTATTAAAGAGTGTAAATATATATTTATATCTTAAGTTTAACTCATCTAGACTTAAGATTTAGAGTTACGAGGTGGAGTTTTGGAGGTGAAATTTAATATTTAAAAAAAATTAACTTAAAATTAAAATTTTCAAAATAAAAAAAACTATTTCAATCATTTTTTTCTTAAGAACTATTTTTGGTTAATAAAAACTTTAAAAAAAAGAACTATTTAAGAGAATTACCCATAAAAATACAGATGACAAGAAAGACATCACTAATTCACCTATGCTACGTGAAATCTCGGGTATTCTCACCCTCACTCTCTCTTGCAATCCTCGAGGCCTGCTCTTCTAGCTCTCTCGTCCGAGGACCTCTCTCGAGTTTTTTTGGTATACAATTCTATGATATCATCACACATACGACATGGTATTTAGCCAATACGAAGTGTTACATAGTGAAATCAAGAAACAAGTAACATTAATGTCTAACTAAGCCCTCGATTCTTCAATAGATTTAACGTGATTTTTATATTCAGTTACTAAGCAATATTGATACATTTGAAAATTAACCTATTTTCTATCATATTTTAAAATGAAAAGTTAAGATAGGGGGCTTGCCCATTCCAACCCGCATCAACTACATGCGGTTAACCGCTTTGGACCAAAGGGGGCGAATGAACCGATATAAAATAAAACAAAAGTCTCTTATATATAGAGGAAAAATCCAAAGAAACAAGAACAAATAATGAATAACACCCAACAGAACTAGATTTAAAATTCAAATCTCCGTACTATTTCTCCCACAGAAACAAACCTCTAAAACACTCTCTAGAGTGGATGAGTCTCACAACCAAGACTTCATTTTGTTTTATAAAACGAAGAAGCAAAAGGAAGCAGAGAAATAGAGATGGTAGATAACTTTAAAAAATCAGCGAATAGGAAATCCTAACAAAAAGGCGAAAACGATCCTAATTAAACGCAAATCAGCCATTTTCTGCACATATGTATCAACAAATCAAGAGAAATGCAAGACGTGATGTTGATGCCAAATCAGAATATAAATATAGATGTATATAACTACAAGTTATGTACATACAAAAACCTGTAATTTTCATCCATGCCTCTTTTTCAACTCTTCTATGAGGATTCCATTGGATAGAAGGCTAACTATGCATTCTTTAACCGTTCAAAACTGCAAGTTGAAATGAGAAAAAAAAAACTATACGAAGAAGCCAACTACTCAATAAGATGCTAAAGATTGTACAAAATCAATTTCAAGATTATGTCATATTTGTCAGAAAAAAAGATTGTAGCCAACAAGTCATGTTCTTGCTAGCATTGAATGTGCGAAAACTCAGTTCAGATTTTCAAATGCGACCTAACTCTGATTACACTTCTAAAAAGATTATCACACTGCTAAGTCCATACCTTGATATACTATATATATATATAAATATGGATTAGTCACAATAAAATGTATCTCCAAGATTAATGCTCTAACCTTGAGGGGCGATCAAATTACAAATAACCTCAACGTGAATACATTCACTATTACAAAACACAAACTTGCGAATCCATCATATACTCAGCAACTCTTAAGAACAAAATAATATGAAGAAAAAAAACCACATAACTAAAGCAGAAGAAACAACACAACGTTTGCAAACCAAACATTATACACTATTTATACAAAAAAATTGCACTAGAAAGAAACCCTAAATCATCTAAGCGAATCACCAAATCCTAAGAAAAAATTACTA
Source organism: Moricandia arvensis (assembly GCA_905132765.1). NCBI lineage: Eukaryota > Viridiplantae > Streptophyta > Magnoliopsida > Brassicales > Brassicaceae > Moricandia > Moricandia arvensis. Next base: position 6,928 of record CAJHQP010011970.1, read on the forward strand.
AGAAGATGACATTTTACTTCAAGAAGCTGAGAAAGGTGATTAGAGACCGAGATAGGAGACGATGACGCGGCGGAGTTGAAAAGATAAACAAGTCAACAATGAATCTCAGAAGAATACATAAAACAACAAGGCGAAGAGCCTGATTTGATTTTATTCCCTTTTTCGCAATATGAACAAATCGCTGCGTATACCGAGAAGAAGTGTGGCCGCATACAAAGAGCTACTTAATGGGCCTTTTTTGATCAAACCAAACTTAGATTAAATCTTAAAGAGTTCAACCTCCAACGGAGGATACAACAAGGCTAAAAAGAGCCAGAATATACCAACACATGGTTAAAAATATATAGAATGACAATACATTTCATAAAAAGAAACCAAAAGACATCGTACAATGATTTCATGAATATCTTTTAGAATTGCATCAAGTGTAACCCAAAGAGTCACAGACTCTGCAGCATAAGCAGAGAAGAGCATCGTTAGCTAGGAGGAAGATCCTTGCAATACCAACCATATTACTTGCTCATCCAAATCACTCACATATGAAGATATATTGGAGAAATAAATTGTTCCAAGTAAGAAGCAACCAGGGAATAAACACCCGACATATACATATTCACCGGAGGAAACATAACAATGAGTTTTTCTTTAAACTGACACCAAGGAGAACACAAAATCACACGTACCAAGGTCCCACCAGATTGAATAAATAGAAGAATTGCACACTGCAGTAGATGTCGATTTTGCGACTGTAAGAGCACAGGTGTGCGTGTATGGACCGATGAAACTTGCGTGTACGATCCGATAGTAAACTGAATAATTTGTTATATAATGATAAAAACATAAATAAAATACACAATACTTGATCCAAATATAATGAACAAAAATGAGGTCTCGAAATGTGGTTATGGTCGTAGACACTCTTTCTTATCCTTAAATTACCCGCAGTGTGACGGTGATTTGGGTGTATTGCGCAATCAGATCCCATGTGATACATACCGACACTTCGACTATCCTCGTCCCATCACTCAGGAAAAGGTTAGAATGCTAACAAACTTATGTTTTGTGTTGTACTCTCAGAGCACAAATATATATACTAGTATAACTATTCAAGTGGAGAGAGTAAACTTTGTTGTGAATGTACATGTTTCTATAGTGCTAACAAAGCCTTTATAATAGAAAAAAAAATAGAAGCACAAAGTTCATTTTCAACAAAGAAATGAAACCCCATGGCACTAATGGAGAGTTTAATTCTTGTCAATTATTATGTGCGATTTATTCCACATTATGACCAAGAAATTAAAGAGTAAAATTATTATTGTTTGAACCAATCAAAACAAATAATATATTTTTAAAAAGATTCCTCCTTTTTTTATATTTTATCAATATAAAAGATTCAAAATATATTTGGTTTATAAGATTAACCATGAGATCCATCAAATATCCAATGTATGATTTGACTTTGTACAAATTTCTCAAATCACAGCACATTGGAACCTCCATTCTCATTCAAAATAAAACTCATTTTGAACATATGAATATATTATTCATCATGTTTTCAAAAATAGTTTCCAACAATCACCCACATGAATAGAATGACTCTAAACACTAGACAACTCGATAGACTTGACCTCCTAGACAAGGACTCGACAAAAAAACATGATTCCTAAAAAAACCAAAATGTTGTATAAACATTGATATGTATTCACTATATTTTGAACTTGAATCATTTCCTTCTGTCATGGTCAAACATGAATTTAATTAATTAAATTAAGTTACACCATTCAAAGAAAATCGTAACAAGAAAACAAAAACGTTACACACATTCTTGATAATTGTAAAAAACCAATAATTATATTTAGCGAAGGCAAACAAACATTATTAATACATTGATAGTCACGCGTTTACCTTTGAACAAGTATGCCAAAAATATTTACATATGACTTTGGGGTTTTGCAGTTTTTAAACAATTTCTGAAAAACTAATTATTTAAATCAAATTAAATATGCTACATGAAACGCTTGATTCTTGCACATATGCAATACAAAACGCTTGAACTTTGATAAAAACCAGCCATATAAAACATGGTTAAACCACCAAGTGAAGCGAAACTAGATCATAACAACTCACATTGCAATTCCAAATAATTTAAAAAATCAAGGCAAGGTGCAACGCGACGGGTTTCAACCACGTTCAATACTTAAATCAATTAAATATTTTTTCCTTTTCAGAAAACCTTAGATTATTGATCTGAGAACTCTTAAAAAGGATCAGAGAAAATAAACATGAATCATTGTTAAATGATCAATTTAAAGGAAAATTAAGAAGGCAAATTAAAAAAAAACCCTGTGACGTGACTCGATCGAGGCGAAAATATCATAGCAATTGTTATTTTTCATCACCATGAATTCTCGGAGTTCCTGTTTCAAAGGACAAAACACACTAAACAAATTAATCAGTTTTCCGTTAGTATAATAACGAAAAAATTTAAAGGAATAAGATTGCTAGGACATGATTTCTACGATATGGCAAACTGAATAATGTTATATAATGATTAAAAACTAAATAAAATACACAATACTTGATACCAAAATATGATGAACAAAAAATGATTTCGTGTGGAGGCGAGCACACTCTTTCCTCTTAATTCTTAAAATTGTCCGCATGTTTGTGACGGGTGTTTGCGCAAAATCAGAATCCGGATACAACCACACTTTCGACTATTCCTGCATCACTCAGAATAGAAGCTAACAAAAGCTTATTTTTGTGTTGTACTCCAGACACAAATAAAAAAAAATACTAGCATAACTATTCAGCTGGGAGAGAGTAAACTTTTGTGGTTGAATGTACATTTTCTATAATGCTAACAAAGCCCTTTAATAGAAAAATAATGAGAAGCACAAAGTTCATTTTTCAACAAAAATTAAAAAGAAGATTGAAACTTTCCAGGGCACTAAATGGAGAGTTTTAATTCTTGTCAATTATTATGCTGGATTTATTCCACATTTTGACCAAAGAAAGAAGGAAATTAAAGAGTAAAAAATTATATTGTTTGACCAATTCAAACAAATTAATATATTTTAAAATGGATTTTTTTATATTTTATCAATATAAAAAGTATCAACATATATTGGGTTGACAAGATTAAACATGAATTCCAATCAAATATCCAATGTAGTATTTGTACTTTGTACAAATTTTCAAATCACACTCATTGGACCTCCAATTTCTCATTCAAATAAAACTCATTTTTGACATATGAATAATTATTCATTCATGTTCAAAAATAGTTCCAACAGGTGCTACTAAAATAGCATAACAAAATCGAAGGAGACTAAGGCTATCGGGACATCACAATGGAGAGCTAAGATCCAGAAATCGAGTTGGTTAATCACTCACCTAAGCTCTCTTATACCATTCGATAAACGAATAAACACAGGGAAAATAGCACAAAAGGAGTGGAGAAAACCTGAGGCATAGGAGGAGGCAGTTAACCAGGGAGAGTCACAGGACAGGGTTCCAAGAGGCGCCACTTTTGTCACGCCGTCGGAATGAACTGCATATTTGCATTGTAGCGGAAGCTACGATAATTACAAAGATCTTATTTAGTCGAAAGAATGGCCTAAGATCAATGCCTTTAAATTCGTGAGATCCTATAAGATCTACCGAAAAACAAGGATAAAAAGGGAGGAACTCTCAATTTTATTATCAATTCAATAAACTGTTTACATCTAGGCATAAGAAGCCTATTTTATATGAAAACCAAATAAAATTAAAACTATTAAAATTTCTTTAAGATAATGCTAAGTAATTAAGATAAATATTTCAAAACAACAATAAATAGATAATCTAGAATATTTAAAATAATCCAAATATCCTCTACATCAATATTGCAATAGATAAAACTGGAGTAGACATGTATAGCACCCGCAACAACAAAGAGTAATACAACAACTCTGCGACTGATTTGTCAGAGAAAGGATAAGAAAACTTAAGATTCTTAGGGTTTGGGAGACACTTGAGAATGAACGCTGGGTGAGGCACATATGGGAAACGAAGAAGAGAAGGATGAGAGATGCCGTCTGGAGGCCGTCCAGAGGGTGGGTGCGTCCCCAACGGTCAAAGGAGAGAGAGAACCAAACAGGAGTAAAACTAGCGGCGGAAGATCAGGTGGAGGTCTGAATTCGGATGGAGGAGAGGCTATGGACCATCAAAGCTATGAAGGAGGAGAGGAGCAGCTTCAGAGAGAGTAAGATAGAATCAACGATGCTAAGCGTTTGAAAATGCATGGAGGCGCTCACCAAAAGAAGCGGGGCCATGGGAGGTTTCTTAGATGAAACTCACATAAGTATTCAGTTAATGAGCCTTTTCTTATTTAAAAAAAAACTATAATTTATTTTATGCAAAGATAGACTAACTTTTGGTATAAAGTAGTTTTACAAAAATTATTGTAAAACAGCAAAAACTTGATTGATGCCCTCGCAAAACAAAACAACATTTTTCAGGTGGTATCAGCAAATACCAAATCAAGCTCTTGGGCTAATTTAATACCTCTCTTATTGAAACTCTTCTGCATAACCTTTTAAAAACGAAACACATTATCTGATAGAAGTTTCATTCTCATCAAGGAAATGAAATACGCGAAACCATTTTGGAAGGGGATAGAAAGTATTATGCACTTATTTGATTAACTGAAAATGGTGATCCTGCCTCAAGATTTACAGAAAAATTAATTTTTGGTTTTCCACTCGCTATCATAAAAGGCTTATTCATTCTGCCAACTCGTTGGATGTCATGTTCCCGAAGGTGCATTCTTATGGAAAACATTAATGAACTTTTTTTGTCGGGCTAGAGACTCTAATAACAAGACAACCACCTAGGGTTTAGGGTTCTTTAATCTGGCTCAAGACTCTTTAAGTGTGCATAGAATAACATACAAAGCCTGAGCTATATAGATCTCATTCACAATTAGAATTTAATTAAGCTAGACATACTCAATGCTACAAAGAACCAAACCAAACTTTGAATCAATAGGACTAGCAGCATGTATACCTTCTCTTCTTCATCAAAAACAGAACCCACTTCACTTAGTTGTATTGAGTTTCTTTAGAAAACCCACCAGAAAAGAATATGCAGTCGGACTCTAGCGACCAAGAAAACAAAGTACAAGAAATGGTGATTTGACAAGTATCCAACACTGAACTATCAAGCCTGCGGAGAAAAACCAATACTTGGATTAAAAAAACCCTCTATGTAACAGGAATGGAGGAGAAGAAGGAAGTGCCATATCCGAGAAACGCACAGCAATAGCAGAGGGCAGCAAGCACCAGATCTTTCACGAGGATCTCTACGGTAATAGTTAGTGAGTATAGGAACGAATGTAAGCAAAGTACCACGCAAAACGCGAAGAAGAATCTAACAAGAAACCTAACAATTAAAACAAGTAGTGGTTCAAATGAATCTGGCTGCTATTCAGCAAGGCAAAAAGCACTGAAGTGAGTAAGAAGAAGGCACTGACGGAGAAACCATCCGATTCCAAAAACCGAAGGCAAGGAAGCGGACTAATAGAAAAGGACCTTCCTCCTCATCACCATCATGGATTAGGAACATACTTTCCTTTACCTATTTTGTTATCCTCTATTATCTGCTTTTCAAAATGGGGATTTTGATTTATTCAACTCACAGAGTAGCAATCATACAGTGAAATTTGAAAAAGGAAAAAAGAACATGGAAACATACTTAACTTTCATTCCATAGGCGAATGAATTTTATATATTATTCTGGCCGATTAAACAAACCCCCTGTTACAAGAAAACCTCAACATCATGAATCATGTAACAAAGACAAAACCACAAAATAGATTCCTTTGATAACCCAACATTTGCAGGAATGTCGGCAGATTAGATTATGTATGATAGATCAATTACAAACAAATTGGCAAATAAACCCACAAAGTCTTAGGGCGTTTAATCCATACGATCGTGTTCCAAGAAATCCAAAGAAAGAAAAAAAAAAAAATTCTCAGAGAGAAAAAGAAAGGACGAAATTTAAAATCCCGAGAAAAAGGAAAAAGAAATTTACCACGAAAAAAGAGTTAAAAGAGAGCTTCAACGGGAAGAATCGTATGTGGAGAGAGATATGCCCTGCGATGAATTCGTGGGACCAATAACGCAACTATTACGGGGAGAGAATCTGCTTTCTTCTTTTTTTTTTTTTGTTTCTTTTTTTGTTGCCTGCGAATTGTGTAAAACTCATGCTTGAATAAAAGTCAAGTTTACTAAAACTAATGCCTAGACAAAGGCGGTTGCTACTTTTACTTAGCGAGTTGACTGGTGGACTATGCCTAGAGACGCGAGTTGTACTCTTGCTAGAGAGTATACTTGTGAAATCGTCCTTAGAAGCCAGTAACTCGGCCAGTAAACTCATGCCTTGAAAAGGAGTAGTTTTACTCTTTACTAGGCGATTTAGTGTAAAACTCATGCTTGAAAAAGTTCAAGTTTACTTAAAAACTAAATGCCTAGACAAAAGGCGAGTTGTACTTTTACTCGGCGAGTGAACTGGTGGAACTCATTTGGCCTAGGGAAGCGAGTTGGCTTTTACTTTCTTGAAATTCCTCCTTTCCCCTCCCCTTTTTTTG
>CAJHQP010011971.1:0-13560 GCA_905132765.1 Moricandia arvensis
CTTGTATTTCCATTGTTTGGTTATTATGTTGACTGTGCTTCTCCTTTTTGTGTAGGTTCGTTAATCGGTGTAGATAGTTGATCGACTGTTGAGAGAGATATTTAGAGAAAACAAATAACTCATTAAATACACGTAAAAAATTAAAATTATTTCTATAAAATGAAAACAAAATCCGGCGCACGATTGCACTTATCAAAATCCAGTTTATCATTTTAAAACTAATAAATGGGCTTTCTTTTACATAAAAAAACACACAACTATAAATCGCTTTTCTCAAAGAAAAAAAGAACTAGAAATCGCCATTGCCACAATGCTATTGAATGAAAACGCTTCGTATTCGCCCCCACACATTGAAGATCGAAAAAAGTTACAAACTTCTCGTCTTCCCTTCAAGAAAACGGAGCCTTTATAAATAGATAGTTGAACAAAAAATCTTGCTACCACTATATCAAAGTTGGTTTCTTTCTTTCTTTCAAAAAAAAAAGTTGGTTTCTTTCAAAAATATATAAACATGTCGTACAGTGATGTAACTGCTACTGAGTTTGGTCATCAGGCAAGAAGAGTGACGTTAGAGAAAAAAAGTGAAATAAGGATACAAGCGCCCAAGATTTTGCCTCTCAACTCCGCTTGCTCCATGGGCAATGTTGAGATCTTTGGTTCCGAGCTTACACCAAACGTCTTGGCTCACGTTTCCTCCCCTCCACCAGTTCGCCGATATGTCAACTCTTTCTGTAACAACATCAAGTTTTCATTTTCTTTTTTGGTTACGGTTCTTGAGATTCTGTCACGTTCATTCCTTCTTTCCTTTCTTGTTTATAATGATGATTATTATATATAGATACATATCTAGTACGTTGACGTCACAAATTTTTTGTATTTGACAAGATGAAATATGATCTAGATCCATCAATAGAGATAGGTAGTGTCAAAGAAATTCTATCTGCCTATATGGTTGTGTGTTTTTAAACTTTTTTTTTTTTGTCAAATATGTGTGTTTTAAACATATATAAGAGCCATCTCCAATGTAAAACTTCATTTTTTCCTCCAAAATAGAGTAAAAGTAGATATAGAGTAAAAGTGCTGCAACCCTACTCCATTCTTCACTCCATAATGGAGTCATGAACAAACAAAAAAATAGATTACTCCATTTATGGAGTAAAATATGGAGTTGAGTTGGAGCATTTGTTACTCCATATTCACTTTTACTCCATTTTGGAAGAAAAAAATGGAGTTGAGTTGGAGATGCCCTAATCAATTCTTTCTCTAACTTTAAGTTGTAACAACCAGCTTTCAATATCTAGTTACTTCCTGGGTTCATTAGCTTCTGTCATATTCATCCTCTGGCCAAAGTTCGTTGCTTTAATTATTGATGACTACATCTCAACAAGCTAAGTGCTCACTTTTCAGCGTCTTCACGTGGTATGGTGCAACACTCGAAATAGATAATGTCACAGAGGCTGGCACTATATCGGATGAGGTAAGGTTATGTTTTCATCCACGATTTGTTCATATAATTTAGCAGTATTATATTTACGCTAACAATGTCTCTGTTCTAGACACCTATGACAAGCTATCTTAATGGCATAACTCTCTACAAGTACAAAGACTTCGGGTTACGTCCTCAACAAGAGATTATGTTTCTTCAACAGGTGCTTTTATTAATCCGTACTAAAAATTGAGTATAATATCTTTAACTTGTGGTTTTGTTTATGTACGGTCTTGCTTGATGCAGGGTCCAAGGGTTATCATTGTAGGCGATACTGACTCTGGGAAGAGCACATTAGCTAAGATGCTTCTTAGTTGGGCAGCCAAAGATGGTTACAAACCGATATTTGTTGATCTTAATATCGGACAAAGCTCGATAACCATACCAGGAACTATAGCTTCTACATCTGTTGAAATGCCGGTGGATCCTGTTGATGGACTACCTCTTCATAAGGCCCTTGTTCACTATTTTGTCACACCTCAGCGACGTAATTGACTTCAAATTCTTAGTTTTCAGGTCTAAATGACCTAAACTTGAAACTCATGTTCTTTATTTCCGTTTTTTTGGTACTCTCAGCGACAACCTTAGGTTGTACAAAAACCTTGTTGAAGAGGCTTGCTCGAGAATTAGAAGAAGAGTTTGCTAAAAACGCTGGAATATCGATGTTCTGGTATGGTGATTGACACAATGGGATGGACCAATGGTCTTGGTTATCAGGTAAATTTTAGTTTCTTTCGTCAAAAAGAGATTGACGTTTGGTATGAACAGCATATTAATTTGCTAGCCTTATTGCAGCTGCTTCTCCATGCCAATAAGGACTTTTAATGCATCCTTTAGTCATCGTCCTTGGTCAAGTACATACCAAAGCTCTCTTCTCTGGCTTTAAGAAACCTATATTGCCCTTCACTGATCTTTGCCATTTGCAGGAAACAGAACTTGTCTATAATCTGAACAAAGCTTTCAAATTCAAGAAGAACGTACATATCTTGAATCTTGACAGTTCATCTGGAGTTTTCTCCAGGAGTTCTGATTTTCGCAAAATGTTGAGGAACAATAGCATTCATGTAAACTATTTTTAGCATTGGCGATTTCCTTATTTGAGTTTCTTTCTATATATGTTTGATTAAAGCAAAGGATTTTTTTATTCACAGAAATATTTCAATGGAGCCACAAACAATCTCACGGCCTACGTCAAAACCGCCAAGTTCAGTGATATGCAAGTATATCGAATAGAGAAGTCAAGCTCTGCTAAACCTGTGTTGATTGACAAAGATCTTTTGAATACAGTTCTGGCTATATCATACGCCAAACAGCCTCATCATATTATCTCAAGGTAGTTATCTTCGACTTTATATGATTAAACCTAAGGTATGGTATGGATGGAGTAATCGTTAAGTTTTGAAGTAATTGTTTATTCCGCATTTTTGCAGCATTGTTGCTGGATTTGTGTATATTACGGATGTTGAACTTGATGAGAGAGAATTACGTATCTCTCTCCATCCGCTGCTGAACTGCCTAGCAAGATATTCATCATGGGGACTTTGAAATGGCACCAAAACTTGAGGAGCAAGATGTTAAAGAGAAAAGTAAGGAGTTACGTTTACTAAAAATGGCAAAAGACGTATAAGCACAATCTCTGTTATGCTCAGTTTTATTATTATATATTATGGTTTGTAAAATGAATGGAACTTTTGAATGATGTATCTCCACAACATTTGAAAAATGTGTAATTTTTATTTTTACTTTTGCCAACATCTTTTATGTATATATATATATATATATATATAATACCTACTAAAAGGATATTTACAATAAAACTTTGTTAATAAATTCGAATGCACAACTGAATACACTTTTTAGTATAAATCTTGAAAGATCTATTGTTTTGATAAAATATTTAAAACTACAAAAAAATCGTAGAGTAGAACTTTCTTTTTTGTAACTGTTACACAACAAGCCCTCATATCACTTGTTGCAACATGTTCTCTAAATCCATCAGTCACAGAGTAACAAGTTTAAGTATGAAGATTTTTGATCTTGTCACTCAACCTCCCTCACACATTTGTTTGTGTTTTAACATGAAAAAATGAGATTAAACAGAAATAAAGATTTTTAAACCCAGTTCAAACCATTGTGTGATAGTGTATATATCCAGGGCCAAATCAATCTTAACAATTCACTAAAGAAGAGGAGGACAACTCATAACATACCTCATTACAATGGAGAGAAAGCTCACAAGTGAACCAACTCAAAAGAGTTGATTAAAGAAGAAAAAGCTAGGGCTGTAATATTCATACCCAATAGAGTTTGTCCCCAAAGCCTCTACAACACCAAATGAGAGTTTGCTTTTGCTCTTTATCTTTCTCTTTGTCCAATGTTAATACACCTTAAACCAGTTTCCACAGTGTTTTGGTTAGCTCAAACTGAATATAACAAGAAACTAGTCACCAAGGTATATCAACATTCTCCGCCTTGAATCAATTTCCTTATATTTCTTTTTTTTCTCTTCTTCATCTTCTGCCTCTTCTCCAATTAGTGCAGTGTAGTTATTCAGATTTAACCTCTGACAATTAGATGACATTTCATCTTAACATGACCAACTTCTGAAAAAACCTCAAAAGCTGAATCAAACATGAATACTACCTTGAATCTGTCTTGTAGAAGTAATCCAGCTCTAACTTGACATTTCCAATCTTCACAAACTTACTCAAACATCAATGAACTAAACAACAAACTTCATGAGAAGCAGAAGTGAACTCACACATCACACTGAGCTATCAACACTTCATGTCTTATTAAGTCGAAAACCAGCTTAAACACAAACACATATGTCAAGCTCAAAATCTTCCCTGATATTCTTTGTAACCTTACCACACTTCGAAATCTCTGAGAACCACTCAGGAACCTATTAACAAGTTTAATTAACCTCAATTTTTTTTAAAACAACATAAGCTTCATAAGCTGTACCGCATATTACTTGTTCAATCACACAGTTCACCATGATTTCTATCAAAACCATAAGCATGTTGGCAGTGACTGATATCATCACTTATCCCTCTGGCAAAACCTGATTCCCTTTGCTTGCAACCGAACTGCAGAAATCTGAATCACCCTTGTCTCCTTAAAACCAAAAACCGGCTTTTATTCAACTCTTGAAACTTTGTGCAACCCAAGACACTTTGTCAATGTCACATGGTAGGGAAGTGGCGAACATCATGGAATTGTGGAGTTTAAAGAGGTGGAATGAAGCTTATTTTGGAGTTCACGCATCTCGAGTGTCAGCGACATCTAGGACTGGTGTGCAGTCGCACCCATGCAAATCTTTGGAGTTTCGAGTTTTGACAGAAAGAGAATCGACCGCTCTCGACATTCATGAGAAGTTTCGGTCGATATAAATGGTGTCGGTTACCAATTACGGTTTGATTCTTTCTTTGAATGGTGAACCATGATTGGCCCTCTTTCAGATGACCATATGATCCTGGAGGTTCGGTGCTCCTGATTGGTAGCACAGAGAGAACCTTTTAACAATAGTGACATTTGCACTTGTCGCGACTATCTTTGGTTCTTGTGTAATGCTTCCACACATCATAAATTGGCACAACAGGCTTTCTTCGCTTTCTTTGACTGAGATGGTAATCTTCTTTTATTGGGTTTGGTTCGGTTTTCAGGTTCTGATCATTTTCCCAGGCCCTAAGCATGACCAAGTGAAATTCTCGGATAAATGTGAGATATTCAAGTTATATAAACCAAAGTGATCCATAAAGTCAAACATATGTGATCAACTCAATATCAACTCTAGAATGAACTAAAGAATTATTTTAAAAAAAAATGAATAAGTTGATTTGAAATAAATGCACATAATATCAAACAAAGCGGAGTAACTAAAAGCGTCAAAATGATTCAGATTATAAAACAAAGGGAAGAACACCAAGAATAGACAACTAATTCTTAACTTATACACCCACATTCATTCTTAGTAGATGTCTACATGTTTTATGTTCTGATTATAAATCTTAAAGAGTGAGTCAAGACTAGTTTCCATGTGTAAAAGGTGTATAGTTAGGCTGCAACTGGATTGTTATTTTTTGTAATGAAATGGTGTGGAATGACTTATTCCATTAATTCCAGAATTTTTTTCACCATTAGACATAAATGTATTGGAATACTCATTGCATCAGTTCCACAAACATTCCAAAAAATACAAAGAGAAACATTTCTAAAATTTCTCTATAATTTTGGTCATGAATGATTGAAATGAAATATATTCCATTTTTACTGTATTTCATTCCTATCCATTTATTTGCATTCCATCAGTACCAGTTACAGCCTTAGAGGTCGTTTTGAATAAAGAAAGAAAGTGATTCATCTCACTCTTCTTCAACCACAATCCCATCTCCACACCATCTTGCCCATCCTTCCTCTCTGACAAAGAGAAGAAACCCTTGGAATGTTCACCGCATCAGTTTTAGCGGGTCTTCCTCACCCAAAATCTACTCCATATATCCCTAACAGGGGTGACTCTACGATTGCCCCAATTTGTGCACCCGTTTTAATTTTCTCACTCCATCCACATAGTTCATGTAGTGTGACTATCTCTCCCAAACTCAAACCATTTACTGACTCGCTTAGGATCTCTACCGCCTTGACAAAACCATCGTCTTTAGAAAATTCCCTCGCTTCATATCCGAACAGACCTATTGGAAACACAAAGTTCCCGAAGTAAGTATCCGGAACTTGCAGACTTAGCCAGTGGCTAAAATTCGCTGTGACCAACAAACCGACCGGTTGTTTGCTTCTTCTCCACATGCCTTCACCACGCAAGTCCAAGCGTAAGAAAAAACAATGATGTACGTTGACAAGCACAACTCGAGCGGCCGAGTTGACTCGTTCTTGACTCGCTTCTTGAGTTTTTCTATGTTCTCTCAAGTTAGCTAACTGTGGCATGGATAGTATCAGTAGCGGTCTCAGTTTACGGGGATGGCTTAAGCGTCCTCATGTTGTTCCTGTACTTTGAGGACATCCCCATGATCTCTGCTTCCAGTCTGGTGGAACATTGATGACTGTACGATCAAACCTAGGAGTAAGCTTCACCGGTAGAACAGGGACATCCATAGCTTCATGTTCTTGTAATCGAAAAATGTAAGCCCATGATTTTATAAACATTGCTATTACTTTCCCGTCGACAACACCGTGGTACGATGTGATGCGGATGCATAACCCTTGGTTTGGGAAACACGTTATCAGCAGAGAAAGCACCGATGCTGAATCATCTGAGGCTTTCAAGGACGGAACAAAGGAACGTAACTCCGCTGCCGGACATAGTCTATCTCCTAAAACACGGGAGAAATGTTTGTTGGTCTCTGTCACGGTAAGAGTGACTGAGTCACCCTGGTAGACGCGGATGCAAGGATTTGGATCCAATGCCGGGCCTGAATTTTTTAAGACCAGAAGCAATTAAAAAAATTAAGGTCTAAAGAGAGGTCAAATAATTTAGTTATAGTAAGAAAAATATCATAATGATATATGTATTAGGAAAAATGTTAGGGCCTACGGTTGAACTCATTACATCTATCTCTCTTCTATGACATCATTAACCACTAGGCTACTTAAGGGCTTGTAAAATTTGGGGCCGATAATTTTCTTAACTAAATGAAGACTGGAACCCTAAGCTTCTTTAGCTTCCTATCAGATCCAAATTGGATCTTAGCGTCCCACATGAGGCGGCCAGCGAGCGGAGAATAGTGGTGGAGGGTGATGGAGAGAGAACGCTCCAGCTTGGGGAGTATCAGAGAGTAAAAGGACTCGGGCTGATGACAAAGGGAGTGTGTAGAAGATGACTCTTTGATTAGTAGGCAAGTTTATCCATGGCAAGTGAAAGAAAGTGAATGTGAGACTGAGTGAATTGAGACAGCCGAGTGCTGAGTCCATAGAGGGGCTGACTTGGATAATCTCTATCAGGTTTGTTGCCATTGACGATGGAGTAAGTAATCTTACAAATGTTGATGACTCTCATTTAACAAAACGTCGACGACGTATTTAGCTCAACTAAGAATATAAAAAGTAAGAAACCAGCTGGAAATATATTTGTGGTTTCTACTATCAGAATAAAGAAAGATATTCAAAATATGACAGATTAAATAGATTTTCATGATGATTTCTTATTAAAAACTGAATATTTTTGTTTTGTTAGCAACCTCAGTAGGGAATTCTGCTTCTGAGATATTTTGAGTTAAGTTTACTGTAAAGTTAAAAACTTCATAATTAAATAATAATATTAAAGAAATCTGGAAAAGTGATAATTTTTATACTTGGGTAAATTTAAGTATTTATATGCTAAATGAGTAAATTTGATTTTTCGAAAAGTGAAATGTCAGACATGTACTCTGTAGACATAACTAATTGCAAATTCGCCATTGCCATGGCAAGTAAAAGAAAGTGAGTGTGAATTGAGAGAGCCGAGTGCCGAGTCCGTACTTGGACAATCATTATCATGTTTGTTGACATTGACGATGGAGTAAGTAATCTCACAAATGTTGATCAAATTGATGATAGAGAAAGTAATCTTGTGACGACTCTCATTTAATAAATGTTAACTCAAACTAAAATAAAAAAAGTAAGATTCTTATGTTTCATACTTTTCACTTGATCGTTGTCCTGTTGTCGTCAATGATGGGGTTGGGGTTAGAACAAGTTACAGCCAATAACACTATTAGTGCTTCTGTTACTAGCCCTACCACACGCAAAGATCTTTACAGTCTTCTGCTCCTCGTGATGCTCCTTTAGGAGTAGCCTATGACACTTCCACCACTGTTGTTGTTGCATCTGACGTAGCAACATTTACTTCAACTTCTCCTTCTGTAGAAGAAAAATCAGTAACACCTACAGTCATTACAACTGAATCCATTGTTGCTACTTACTGCTACTCCTAACAGTCAAAACTACCCTTGTATTTGGTTCTTCTACTAATTTGGTAACTTCTCTGCTCCTCTATCAAGTTCAATAACTAATGAAGTTTAAGAAAATATGTTTGGTGGTACTCTTTCGGCTTCAGATTGGGGTTCAAGTTTGAGATAGGTGATAGGTCTCAAAGAACCCGAGGACGAAGGTCAGTAAAACGTACTAAAAATCCAAGAAATGCAATGGACTTTGTAGGAGGACGAAAAAAATCGGGGACGTGGAGGCTGAGGAGGCCACCTACCACCCTTTTAGAAGTTTTATTGTTAAGGTAAAGAGAAGAGTTGATTCTTATTGATCATATGAAAGAGTTTATATAGTACAACATGTTAGGGTAAACCCTTAGAGAAAAGGAAGGAGATAAGTCCTAGAGTATTTAGGAAAATATCCTATATAGATTTGCATATATCGTAATACTCCCCCTCAAGTTGGAGCGTGTAGGTCACAAACGCCTAACTTGCCAAGTAAATAAGCAAACTGTCTTCGTCCAAGAGCTTTAGTGAGAAGGTCAGCTAGCTGATCAGTGGTGCTGACGTAACAAGTAGATATGTTGCCGCTGACAATTTCATCTCGAATAAAATGACAGTCCTTCTCAATATGTTTTGTGCGCTCGTGAAACACTGGATTTGCTGCAATATACATAGCAGATTTGCTATCACATACTAGTTTCATTGGAGCAGTATGAGATACACCGATTGTTGCAAGAAGTTCTTTGATCCATAGAAGTTCTTGAACTGCGAGTGTCATTGATCGATACTCTGCTTCAGCGGAAGAAAGTGAAACTCTATCTTGCTTCTTTGTTTTCCAAGATACCGGTGAATCTCCTAGAAGTACAATGTAGCTGCTGAGTGACCGTCTTGAATTTGGACAAGCTGCCCAATCTGAGTCGCAATAGGCAGTCAAACGGAGGTCCGAAGCAGAGGAGAGTAAAATGCCTTGGCCTGGACAACCTTTCAAATAGCGTACAACTCGGATGGCAGCATCCCAGTGTGCTTGACGAGGAGCCTGCATGGATTGAGCTAGAATATTTACGCAATAACTGAGTTCTGGACGAGTAATGGCAAGATAAATGAGACGACCAACGAGTCTTCGATACTTTGTCGGATGTGAATAAAGCGGGCCATCATCTGATAGTAGGCGGTGGTTCTGTTCCATTGGCGTGTCAAATGGTCTTGCGCCTGTGAGACCACATTCAGAGATGATATCAAGACAATACGTGCGTTGTGAGAGATAAATACCCTCGGGATTTCGAGCAACTTCAATGCCTAGAAAGTATTTGAGAGTACCCAAATCTTTCATTTTAAAACACGTGTGTAGATAGTCTTTGAACTGCGTGATAACCCTGGAATAATTCCCAATAATAACCAGATCATCGACATATATGAGAATGTGAAGGACTGTGTCACCACGCACTCGAGTAAACAGAGAATAATCTTTACGGCATTGAAGGAAACCATAGTCAAGTAATGCAGTGGAAAGTTTGGAGAACCAACGAGGTGCTTGTTTCAACCCGTATAGTGACTTATGCAGCCTACAAACAAGAGAAGGTTCTGATGGTTGAAATCCTGGTGGAGGTTTCATATAGATTTCGTCGTCAAGATCACCATGTAGAAAAGCATTGTGAACTTCCATTTGATGAAGCTCCCAATTCTTGGCTGCTGCTACCTCGAGAAGGATCCGAATCGTGTTCATTTTTATCACTGGTGCAAAGGTTTCATCATAGTCTACTCCTTCTTCTTGAAAATTTCCCATGACTACCAGCCGAGATTTATGACGCTCGATAGTGCCATCAGCGTTATATTTGATGCGATATACCCATTTTGATGCCAAAGCCTTCTTCCCAGGAGGTAGTTTTTGTAAGGACCAAGTATTTCGTTCCTCAAGAGCATCTTTTTCGGCGCCCATTGAGTCTCGCCATACCTTTAATTTTACAGCATCTTTAAAGTGGATTGGTTCATCACCAATAGTTATAGCCGCCAAGAAAGCTTTATGACGATCTGAGAAGCAATCGTTAGTGACAAAATTAGCTATGGGATAAAGAGACGTACCCGAAGAAGGCGATGTGGAGTGAGAGGAGTCGAGAACAGGGTTTATATCGCGTTGAGCAGAGTAAATCACATATGGCTTGAGTCGAGTAGAGGTGATCTTGTTACGCATGCCTCTGCCAAGTTCTTCAGTAGGAGGGATTTGTGGTGAGTCATGAGTAGTATCATCAAGAGTAGATGCAACAGGAAGAGATGGTGATGCAACTTCCGTTTGAGCATTTTCTGATTCAGAGGGTAAATCATGAAGTTCTTCGCCTGAGATCTCAACAGTTTTTATTTCATCAGGCGTTGTAACTGGAAAAGTAACATCAAGGTCATCGAACCTTTCAACCCGTGGAGGAGTGACTGTCATAATTGGTGGAGCTGAAGTATTTGAAGAAGCAAATGGAAACGATGTTTCATGGAAAATCACATCACGTGAAACAAAATACTCGTTTGCTGCAATGTCGAAAACTCGCCAGCCCTTTTGACCAGTAGGGTATCCTACGAAGATACACCTGCGACTACGAGCTCCAAATTTATCTGTCTTGGCCACGTGACGTTTAGCAAAACAGAGACTACCGAAGACGCGTAGATGAGAATATGGTGGAGGACTGCTGTGTAGAACTTCATAAGGTGACTTTCCATCAAGAAGTGGTGTTGGTGTGCGATTTATCAAGTAAGCAGCCGCAAGAATGCTTTCACCCCAAAACTTTATTGGTAAGTGACTTTGAAAGAGAAGGGCTCGCGCCATATTAAGTATATGACGATGCTTTCGTTCGGCTCTACCGTTTTGCTGTGGTGTGCCAACGCACGAGGTCTGGTGAGAGATTCCATTTTCAGCAAAGTAAGCTCGTAAGCACATAAATTCTGTACCATTGTCGCTTCGAACTGTCTTGATGTCCTTTCCAAATTGTCGTTTTGCCATTGCAAAGAAATTTTTAAGAACCATTGCGACTTCACTTTTTGCAAGTAAAGGATGAGTCCACACTGCTCGAGAGTGATCATCGACGATTGTGAGAAAATAATGAGCCCCAGATGAAGATGGTGTACTGTATGGACCCCAGATGTCGCAGTGTATGAGCGAAAAACAAGCACTGGATTTATTAGTACTATCGGAAAAAGTATCACGAGAATGTTTTGCTTGAATGCAAATTTCACAGAAATCCTTAAGCTGATTACAACCATTGCTAAAATCCTTAAAAGTAGATAAAACGAAGATAAGGCTTTCTTTCCCGGATGTCCCATACGTTGATGCCACAAGGCTGCATAGTCTTTTGTAGAAGTCTTGTAGGATCTAGCTGGAACAATTCCGCGAAAGTGATAAACCCCGTTCTCTTCCTCACCTGCTCCAATCGGCATCTTCGAAGAACGGTCCTGTATCACACATAGTTTGTCAGTAAAGGTAGCAAAACAATGTAGTTCTCGTAACAGGCGCGCTAATGATATTAAGGTGCACGATAGATCAGGGACAAGAAGAACGTGGTGGAGAATTTTATCGCCTCCAAGATGAAGAGTCCCTTCGTTAGTTGCATAAGAATGCTTCCCATTAGGT
This sequence comes from Moricandia arvensis, assembly GCA_905132765.1. Classification (NCBI taxonomy): domain Eukaryota; kingdom Viridiplantae; phylum Streptophyta; class Magnoliopsida; order Brassicales; family Brassicaceae; genus Moricandia; species Moricandia arvensis. The sequence continues at coordinate 12,020 of CAJHQP010011971.1, forward strand.
AATACAATAATACTACGAGGGATTTGACATATTTCAGTGAGCAGCTCCACATCACCTGTCATGTGATGCGATGCTCCAGAATCAAGAAGAAAATCAACATTGCTATTCTTACCAGACAACTTTTCTGTAAATGCATTAGTTGATGGTTTAAGAAGATTTATGATGGCTGACCATGTTTCTTTACTAACACCTGGAACATCAGGGAAATCATGTGCATTATTAGGCGCAACAGCAGCATTGTTTGCTTTTGGTGGTGCACTTCGTCCTCTACCGCGACCTCTGCTACTTCCACGGCCACGTCCTCTACCTTGTGTTGAGTCTGTCCATCCTTCCGGGTAGCCATGAAGAACGAAACATGTATCCACTGTGTGATTTGTGCGGCCACATTGAGTGCATAGAAGGTTGTTTCTTCCTCGTGTGGCTGAAGCTATTGCATTAACTCCAGTTTGGACTGCAAGACTGACTGCTTCAACGCGTTCTTCTTTACTTCTTGATACCGTGAGATGTCTTTCTTCAGCAACGAGTTCTGAATAGATTTGATCCAAACCAAGATCCTTGTCACGAGTAAGTCGACCAAGGAGGTTTGTTCGGGTTGTGCCAAATAAAGACCCATCAAGTCCCATTAGAAATTGGTGAATACGTTCATGATCACGTCTTTTATTATGTTTGATGAGACTTTCACAAGTTGGATTGTTGCAGCAACAACCAATCGCAGGCTCATAATCATCTAGATCGTCCCACATAACTTTAAGTTTTCCGAAATAAGTAGTAACATCTTGTCCGTTTTGTTGACATGCTACAAGATCAGCTTTCAGTTGATGCACTCTTGGTGCATTACCTGCTGAAAACCGAGCTATAAGAGTCTCCCACATGACAAGTGCACTATCTACAACGGATATAGAGTGATGAATTTTTGGATCTACACTAGCGTATAGCCATCCAATCAACATGGAGTTTTCAGTAGCCCACTTGTCGTAGTCTTTTGATGTTACCGGTGGCTTTTGTAAGGTACCATTGATAAAGCCAAGTTTTTGTTTTGCACGAAGATTGTTTCGAGCTAACTTTGCCCATCGCTCATAGTTGTCTCCATTCAACATGATGGGTGTAAGAACATGGTGCGGGTGATCTGATGGATGTAGATAATATGGAGAGTTTGTGATAGCTTCGGAGATGGTTTGAGTAATCGCCCCACTGGACGCAGAAGAAGTTTCTGATGTCGCCATTAATTAGTATTTAAAGAGATATTGATGCGGAGGTCGCAGCAAGAGATGGAAAAAAAATTGTAGAGAAAAAAAATTGCAGGTTTTGTGATCTTTTATGGCTCTGATACCATGTTAGGTAAAGAGAAGAGTTGATTCTTATTGATCATATGAAAGAGTTTATATAGTACAACATGTTAGGGTAAACCCTTAGAGAAAAGGAAGGAGATAAGTCCTAGAGTATTTAGGAAAATATCCTATATAGATTTGCATATATCGTAATATTTATCTTTTCAATCATTTATCGTATGTTTGGTTTCAAATGTATGACTTCTCAATTGT
>CAJHQP010011972.1:0-13560 GCA_905132765.1 Moricandia arvensis
TCAATTAGTCTTTTTATCCTTCATTTTCATATGGGTGATGGAAACTATAAAAACTCTCATAGACATTATTCTTAACTGGTAAATATGGTTTTGGAAGAAGACGAATAATTGAGTTTTGCAGCATATCGTATGTAAGTAAGGACTGAAGGAAAGTTTTAGCATGTTTCGCAATCAAGCACATACTCAGAACTCAAAATATATTGCTTGATAAGTTTGCATGAAGTGTTAAGAGCCAGCCACAATAAATTGTATGTTGTTGTTGACAAAGAAAAGACACGATTTCGTGTTTGTTTTTCTTTCCGGTTACAATAGCTAACAAACACCAGCTACATTCTCATTCAAAGTTTATCTCGTATGAGGGATTGGACTTATTTTGGCGTATAACCAATAGTGGGTTTAGAGCATGATTAAGGGTGGTTTTTAAGGGGGTTTTAGTGGGTAGTATCTACTAAAGCCTTAAAAACTACTTTTTGAAATTCTTAAATAAGAACTTATTTTGCTTGGATTCTTGTACGTACTGTTCACGGATCTCACTGACACGTGTCAGTTTACGATTGATTCGTTTTTAATTTTTATTTTAAATTATAAAAAATAAAAAATAAAAATCCCGTTAGGGATTCTAGGGTTAATCATGGTGTAACACCAAACACTTTATAACAAAGACAAAGAAAATAGATGACAAGACATGTAAGAAGATGTTATCCATCAGACTATTGTAAGATAGTTTATACTAGATGCATGTTAATATTTAACTTTAATTATAGTTGACAGCCAAGTTTTATATATGTGTTCAAATTTGTCTTAGGAACGCCATATAAAACAAAACAAGTGATATATCGGGTAAATAATTTAGAATATACGGGTTGATTGAAATGTGAAACATTTACATCATCTCAATTGTCAATGATTGGTGAATCTTTCTTTGAACAAAGTCATAGTTATAAGCAAAATTCAGGGTTGGGCTTTGGCGGTCCATACAGTTTATCTAATATTTTATTAACAGGTTTAGTCCCATATCATTTGTTGATTAGTTGAAAGACATTCGAAATTCAGATCAGAAATAGTGTAGTACCTATCTATTCTATAATACTAAATGTGTTCTATTGACTGACCTGATCAATCGATAAAACATATCAAAAATATTATATTAAACATTATATATATTTTAAATATCTGTAATCAAAGTTATAAAAATATCAATTATAATATATATAGAATTGTTTCTCTAGATCTTTCAGATTTATCTAAGATCATAGCAAAACAAGTAAAATTGTCAGATATATAAGTAATTTAATAATTGTTCTTATAATTTATATTAAAAAAATATAATAACTCAAATGGCCAGAAGAAAACAAAAAGACTTGGCCCAAGTGGGTGGATAGGCAGAGCCGCAGAATTGCACATTCCTAAACTTACCTCAAAATCAAAAGTTTAATGTACTTGTAATAAAGGGCCCTAAAAGAATAATGATTATGCCATAGCTACTATCTGAGCTGGGTTTCTCTTCACTCTACCATCAATAGAATATTGGTCCGATTTAAAAATATAAAATGTTTCTTTTTTAAGTTTTCGTTAATTAATCTATTAATAGTAACAGGATATAAGTCTTTTTTATTCTTTTAATTTAAAAAATTCAAATATTTTGATGATTTTTTTAAAGTTACTAGATATTGATAAAAAAATGGAGTAATTTTAGGGGTCGTAGTGAAGCCTAAGAATCATCGTATCCAAACAAAAAATGGTCCCGAGTTTGAGAACAAGCAACTTTTTTTCTTGTAGTGAACACGAGACGGCGGCTTAAAATCTTCCAATAGTCATCCACTCGAAGAAAAGTCATCCTCTCATTTATGGCTTGTTGTTATATAGCTATGATCGATTTTAATGCAAGCAGAGTCGTAGTACCAAGCACCAACATGTCCCTCCAATTATTCAACCGCTGTGCTATCAAGAAACGTTCAAATCATGAAATTATTTGTCAACTTGACTCATTTATGTCTTCTATATATATATATATTCTAATATTACCATAAATTTGATATTCCCTCTAATTCTTCATATGACCTTGTAGAGATTATCACACAAATTAAAGCATTCAATACAGTACCTTTTATATCCCTCACTAATTGATTATTATGCTTTGTAAAGTACATATAGAGTAAATATAGGGGTAAATCTTGTCATTTGTTCATTTATTGTGGAAATAATACTCTTAACTTTCATTTGGTACCATTATTTATGACTACCTTTTCTAAAATGGACATTTTCAAAAAACATAAGTATCAAGTTGCATTAAGGAGACAAAAAAAATATTTATATCATTGTTTTATAAATATATAAATATAAATAACTCTTTGAATAAGTGATAAAAAAATTATAGTCTTCGAATTATACATTTTCAAATTCAAATTTTTTTATAATTTCTTTTTGGATTTTTTTTATTTTTATCTTTATTGTTTTTTATTTTTTTCAAATTTTCTTTTTGAATTTAGAAAAATCTTTTTAAAACTACTTGAAAGTTTTTTATTTTCATTTTTAAATATTTATTTATATGTTTATTAAAAATCTAATTTTTACTCTCCGAAACTCCATCCCTTAAATCTAAACAATAAATTTAGGTTAGTTAACCATAATGTTATAAGTGTCTATTTACCTCTTTAAAACCAAAGATAAATGTGGTTAATTTAAAAATGAAAATAGATATTAGGAAAGTCGTAGTTCAAGCAATTTCTCTTATATTTTGCACTGTAAACATAAGTATATTGACACATAACAATTCTTCCTATACATTGTTTATAACAAAATGGAATGAGTATCGTTTTTCAAATTTATCTTCATAGAAAAAATATTTTCATAACTATATTAAGTTTGTGATGAAAAATACTAAATTTCAATCCTTTAAATTAGTATAAGTGATTAAAAGTTATTAATAATAATTTATAGACCCAATTCCCCTTTTAAATAATAAATTTTAAAAATAATCACAAAACCTAAACTTAAATATTGGGGTATTTTTGATTGAGTGTATGTTTTACAACTAATGGGTGTATTTTTAAAAAATAATATACAATTTATAGTATTTCAACCAATTATATATATATATATATATTATTATTTGTGAAGTGATTTTTTACAACGGAGATCTCACGTTAAAATTTAAAGCAGTTAATATCGTTTATACTCTTAATGAATAAAATATATAAATTATACAAAAATAAAAACGAATTTAAATTATTTTTATCAGATAAATGATTAAAATTAATAATAAGAATTATTCAAAATCAAAAAGCTATTTAAAATAAAAAAGATAATTCTGATATATATATATATATATATTGTGTTGTTATCCGAAAAAATATTTTAATTCAAAGATAAAATTAAAAAACAGAAAACACATAACTAAATATTAATCAAGTAAAATTATTTATTTTATATAATTGAGTGAATTCTAAGATTGATTTATTAATAATGAATATAGTATACATAAGAATTTTTACACTAAAAATCAAATAAAAATATAAATAATAATTTACTTTTTGTATTTTTTAAATTAGTAATGTATATATTGATAAGTAATTTTATAAAAACATGCGGGGAGTCCACCTAGTATATATTTCTTATAATTTTATAAATGTGCCAAGTAGTTATCTTGGTTATCTTGAGGCCCTGGCCCGCCTATTAAATATGGTGCATATACCAGTAGTGTTTCTGCATGTTTGTGGCTCACAATCGAGAAAATGAGTTTGCTTCAAAGATTGGATAAGGTTTTAATTTTAATCAAGAGTCATTGATGGACATGGTAGATTTTAGGACTATAGACAATAAGTCCAAAGAAAACCATGAGCTAAAAAAATGGGATGTAACATGAGAAATTTTTAAAAATACCACTTTTCTGGTATCATTTTTTATTTTTTATCTTCATTAAACAGACATTTTCAAAAATACCATTTTTTTAAGAGATAATTTTTTTTTAAATTAATTAGAATCCTAAATTTTACATTCTTAAACCCTACCCCCACCCTACACAACCCCTTAACTATAAACCCTAAGTTTTAGATTAATTAATCTAAAGGCTTTTTTTTGTCACTAAGTTCTTATATTAAAATTAAATGTCCGATGGACTTACACGGTTACATCCAGAGGTAAACTCGACGGCTAAACAATAAAAGGAGATTACTACAACGATAATACTGATATAGGTGTTAAAGGGGCGAAGATACCCATAGAGATGCTTCACTTGATACCATGAAACTGGTGTCGGAATATGAACCGACTAAAGGGGACCCTAATGAATGGGTTTGAAAACGGTTGGTAGATACCAACACTAGTGACCAGATATTCTCCTTTACTTCAATGATTAGAGGCTTTGAACTCTTCACTAAAAAAGTAAGTAACAAGAGGCTGTGTCGAAAACGGAGGTTGATGGCTGACAAGAGCAACTGAGTGATGACTCCAGAAGCTTGGCCAAAAGCGTAGGGAAAGACCTTAAATGTCTAGATTTGATTCTAAAATTCAGGAGCAATGGAGTGGAGATTGTGTAGATTTTACTGGCCGGTGATAGCTGAAAAGATAATGAAACAAAATCAAGCACAATATCACAGGTATGGGCTATGTGAACCCTGTAGACTGAAGCTAGACGGCGGACTGTGAACTGGCGGGATGCCTCGGTGATGGAGCTGTCGCCTGAAGAACATGGAAGGGGGTTTGAGTCACAGGTGGGGTAGTCGGATTTGAAGATTGTGCAGCTGTTTAAGGATACTGCATATATGTTGCACATTATGAAGGCAAACTGAATTGCATCCGGTAACTCAACCCCGATCTTCCCCCGTGACAGATGTGGCCTGAGACAAACACTCAACAAGGGACGGTGATGCCTTGTTGTGTAGGAGAGACGCAACCTCGATCTGCGAAAGCACATTGGTAAGGACTGAACATCTACAAAACAGAGCACCACCCATACTTTAACAATCAAAAGCCAGTCCTCAAAGCTCTGATTTGTTGTGTATTGGAGAAGGACCAGCCTAGAGACGTTTATTTTTCCAACCAAGATCCTCGCATCACTGAACCAATCTTGCAAAGGTAGGAATGTGGCCCTTAAGGCTAGGTATGACACATAAAGATCAAACTGGATGTCCGTTAACGGAATGATTTGGAAAAAACATTCAAAGCCATCAAGGCTCATGGGTCTGAAAGGCCAAAAAGGATGCGTGTTGGTTCGACTCAGCGGCGAAGGGAGTAGATCTGGCGGGACCGGTGGGTCCGGTGGCTCTGGTGATCAAGGAGGAGGCGCAACGAGGTTCTCCGACAAGGTCCTCTCGCCGAAAACGAGACATCGTTCCGCTGAAGCCACCGAACTTGAGGGGAGTAGCTTGAGCAGAGTCACAACCTTAGTCAACATGGAGCCAAACGGAGAAGAGACTTGAGGCTACCGCCGGAGTAGATGACAGATCTTCAAGAAGAACGGAGAGAATGAAGAGTTGCGACGGTCAGGAGTGGGATGAGACGGAGGAGGGACACCGGAGGCAGAGGCTCATGTTGAAGTCTTCACTCTGGCGGCTACTTCGTAAGTCGTGCCTGGGAGCGTTAAGCTCTAGGGCGAACTCTCACTAAGTTAATGATTTAATTAATCTAAAGGTTATTAGTGTGTTTTTTCCTCTTAAAAAACAAAAGTAAAAGTGATTAAGGTATTTTTGAAAAGTAGTACAAGGAAAGTGGTATTTTTGACAATTTCTCATGTAACATTTTGAAATTTCATTAAAAGTTTCTATTGAAAACATCAGCTGAAAAAGTCCAAAGAATATCTTTTATTCACATATGTATATGCATGGTACGATAAACCACGTTATGGGAGTTGTTTTTTTTCGATTGCTTTCTAACTGTGGGAATTAAGGTAGCATAGCAATAAAACCATCTCCAGATTAAAGAGATTATGCGTGTCCAAAGATGTACCACAGGTTTTTAAATTAAACTTATATTATTTATTTTACTTTAATTACGAAAAATATAAAACATAATTCTACCAATTACAACTCATGAAAAGAAAATCAAAATCAAACCAACTGCAAGAGACCAATACACACAAATCTTGATATTATCATTTATTATATCTCGTTTACTTTTTTCACTACTTCACCATTTATGTGGAGTTGGTATTAGCTCAAGAGGAACTTTCTTGGCGATGACGAAAGCTCCAGCTTCTTCCATGTCTATCTCTTCAATGTTCATTCCATCAGGCAAACTCCAATCAAAGAAGTAGAGAACGTTAATTAAGTAAACCAAGTTCAACGATAGTTATCCCCGTGGCCATCCCTGGACAAATCCTACGACCAGCACCAAATGGCAACAACTCGTAATGTTGACCCTTATATTCCACAGGGCTATCCATAAACCTCTCGGGGATGAAATCATTAGGGTTTTCCCAACAGTTGGGATCACGCCCTATTGCGTAAGTGTTGATCTCGATCATTGTGTTTTTGGGAATGTTGTAACCTTGTATGTTTATGTCTGACATGGTCTCTCTTGGGAGTAAGAGAGGAGCTGGTGGGTGTAATCTAAATGTTTCTTGGATCACAAGTTTCAAGTAGTGAACTTTCTCTAGATCTTGTTCAGTTATTTTTTCTTTGTTGTCACCAAGGGTTACTCGGATCTCTTGTTGGAGTTTTTTCATCACCTTTGGATGTCTTGTTAGCTCTGTCATGGCCCATATCATGGTGATAGCTCCTGCGTTCACTCCTGCTAAAAACACATCCTGGTCATAAAGCAAACAAATATTAGTTCCTTATTATTTCAAATTAACATATCAATTGATTAGGACATCCGCAATAGGAGTTTCTCACCAAAAAAGTATTAATATTTAATAAAGAGATTCATGAGAGATTCATGGTGAATAAACTCATAGTGAGAGAATCCACATGATGTCCTAAGATATCTAAAATAAATAAATAAAAAAGTGAAATATTGTTATTACTCACCGACATAACTCCTTTAAGATGATCGATCATAGGTGACTTTAAACGAACCAACTTTGCTTTGTTTATTGATCATATCCAACATGACACTAATGATGTCTGAATGATCTTCAGGCTGCCCAGGCTTCAAATGATCATCAATCACATGTTGAAAGAAGTTACTAAGTCTAGCAAAGGCTTTGTGCAACTCCGAGTGTTGGCCAGAGATCCTGTCTATAACCCACCCAAGACCCGCGGGGAAGAAGTCAGTGAACGCGAATGAGCCAAGATTGGTCTCAGACTCAAGTACAAGCTCTTCAACTTTGTCCATATCGACAAAATCACACTCATGGAAGTTCTGTCCAAAGGCGAGTCTACATATAATACTCGCGGTAAGAGAGAAAAGAGCTTTTCTCAAATCCACCAAAGATTGTGTCTCAGCAGATTTTGAGAGTTTCTTGACGAGCAATTCACTCTCTTCTTCTCTTATATACCTAAATGCTTTTAGTTTCTTCGAGCTAAAGAGCTCTAGCATGGCAAGCTTTCTCATCTCTCTCCAATCATCACCGTACTGAGCAAAGCCAATGTCCTTGTAGTTGTAAGAGAACAACTTGGTCGCACTTAGCTTTGGTCGAGTACAAGTCTCGAGGTCATGAGTCTTGAGAACTTCTTCAGCTACTTCTCTCGTGGAAAACACAACCACGGGGACTACACCGAATCGAAGAAACATCACGGGTCCATAATCTTGAGAGAGTTTATGGAAAGATCTGTGGAGAGACTTCCCAAGTTGATGCAAGTTTCCTATTAGGGGAAGACTTATAGGTCCTGGAGGAAGCTTTCCTTTAGACTGTCCCCAGAAGATTAAAAGAAGAGGCAAGAGTAAGATGAAATAGAGAAACATAGACATTTCTTGATTTGATCTCTTTTTTTTTGTAGGTTTCTCGTTTATGTTTTGGAGTGAAGAGCAATGAGTTATGTAATAAATAGGATAGACAAGTATATAGCTTAGTAGTAAAATTTTGACTAAGTCAATGTTTTGCATTTATTAGATTGGAGAAGTTGATTAATGGCAACTCACTTCAAGGCACGTGGTTATTCATAGAGTTTCGACGTGCCCTGATAGTAAGATCATGTTTATCTAAGGCCATGATTATCGCTTGAAACCCCTTTTGGGGTTTTAACTTTTTTTTTTTTTTTTTTTTTTTTTTAGAGAAATGGGAACCAATTGCGGGCCGCCACGTGTCGTGGGGCCCGCAAAACAGTAACAGAAACTCCACTAAATCGATCCTTGTCTCGTAACTTTTGGTATCGGTTTTTAAAAAAAACGTGGGGTCCACAACTCTAAAAACCCTTTGGAAACCCGCGTTAATCCTGCTCTAAGAGAGTAGTGGAGTCCCTTAAAAAAAGTGGGACACATCTTTTTCTTTTTTTTTATTATTTTTTTAGAAAAAAATAACTAATCACGGATCGCAATGCATCAGTGGGACCCGCGAAACAGTGCAAAAGACGTTTCTTAATTAAAATTCCCAAGAAACGGTTCCTTAAATTTTATAGAACCCATCAATTTTTTACTAATATTTTTTTTAAAGATTCCTAACTAAAAAACGCCAATAAATATGCTCTATGTACGGATGAAGAACCACTCCGTTGAATCAAGTGGCTGCTCAGTTAAATTGAATGGACCCATAAACAATAATAGCCACTTCTAATACATTTGATGAAAATTCAAATTGATTGATCAAAGAATTCATATGTTTTAATATATATATCAAGATAAGTTTGGAATGGTATTAACTTGACTATTAGAAAATACTCCCTCCGTTTCATTTTATTTGTCGTTTTAAGTTTTTGCACAGAGATTAAAAAAACATTAAATTTTACATATTCTCAATGGGGGTCCTTAGGTAGGTTTCTCAAGGCATGGGCCCTATAAACAGTGTAAGAATCGGTTACAAAAATTATAAATTAAAAACCAGTTTTTATGAGTTTTTTATACTGTTCACGGGTCCCACTGACACGATGGTGGTTCGCGATTGTTTCACTTTAAAGAAAAAAAAATACAAGAAACTCAAGTGAGTTTCTGGGGTTAATGATGCCCTTAGATAGTTCCCTACTATATTGAAAATTGGTGAAGTTACTACCTTAGGATTTTCTTCAGAAAAAGTCATAAATACTTGAGATATTCAACTGTGTTTCAAAAGAAAAAACTTGTGATATTCAAGTGTATGTTAGGGTTTTATTTAGCACTTGGACTGCATTCTTAGATTAGCTATCAGTGAGTGTTTCAAAAAAAAAAAAGACTGTCGGTGAAAGATGCAAAAGTTCCCAGAACTTTTAATAGGATAGTATATAAATTCAAACATTTGACCGTCAATGTAATCCCTCAAGGTTGGAAACAAAATGGAATTTTCTATCTTCTTCGTACCATTTTATTGTGTGTAGCGTGAGTGGCTTTCTACATATATATGTAATTAGCTTAAGAGGTAATTAAAAATATCATATACTATTTATGGCTTTAGACGAATTATTTTGGTAAACAATCCACGAAAACTCTGTATATATAGAATTGGTGTAAAAAAAATTGGTGTAAGCATTTAAGAAATCGGTAGGTGTCCACCTAAACAATAATCTCCTATTAAACGACTAACCACCGCCTAACGATTTTTAGAACATTAAGTAAAACTAACCAAAAAATTATCTTCTTTTTTTGGTATCTAAATCAAGTTAATTGGGGGGGGGGTATGATACATTTGTTTGTTGTTACATACTATTGTCTTTCCATCTAGTTCCTTGATTACATAGCATGAATAGGCCTGATGCAATCCGCCTCTAAACTGATCCCCTTCTTAAAATATTGCATCTAATTAGGATATTATACATTTGCCTGATACTACATCAAAAGTATTCCTGGTACGAAGTAAGACTAGCTAAAAAGTTATATTTTCCTGTTTTTGAACACTAATTCTTGTTGTCAACACTAATTCATAATTTTTAGCTTACCTTTTTATGATATTCAATGTTCAACTAAACATTAATCTATATCTGCCGTGTGTATGTAAATATTGACCATATATATATATATATGTCTATGTATCAAATTATCTATGGTCTGGACAATTTTTGAGGATTTCTGCAACATATGGATACATTTTTCATATAAAAAAGAATGAATGCAATAATATAGTTAGTTAGAAGTAGTTTGAGCAACAAATTTTTAAGTTATAATTCTCTAATTTATATTATATATTTATATTATTAGATAACAGATTTATAATTCTCTAATTGTATATATTTCTATCTTAGTGAGTCGGTTATCGAAAATAGATTAATATTCATTATAAGAAATTTTAAAATATCTACGACAATTCTTTTATTATTTTTTGTTAATTCGTTTGTTTCATTTGCTTTAGAATTGTCTGTTAAACCAAAATTAATATGTTGAATGTTCAGATTCTTGAGATTAATATAAGAGTTTGAAGATAGTGTTGTTTTATTAAGTCTACAAATATGGATTTCGAAACAGTATTATCTGAACGATGAAATGCCAGTCCTGGACCTAATCACGTGTTTTACGTCTATATTTGTGATTAAAAGTGATCAGTGGCTACCTTTTATATATTTTGTACAATAAAATAACAAATACTGGTCTTTTACGGAGTACAAAAAAAACTACAAAGTAATATGCGAGCGGTAGACGTGTAGCCTGCATACTGGTAAGCCCCTTGATGGCTTTCAATCAACTTTAACTTTGTAACTAAATGTATAAGTTAATTCCACTTGTCATTTACTTATTTTCTAGTGAATTATCCAATAATACGATAAATTCAAACAGATTTTTTTTTATAGAAAAAACATAGTTTCCTCTAGCTAAATGAGTCATTAATGCAAAGAACGCCTAACTGACCCTTCTGTAAATCCAAAAAAAAAAATCAACTCATATGATTTAGTTAGTGAAGTATTCGTATTATTACAAACTAAAACTAACGTTTAAGAGAAATATTATTCTTCAATAATAAGATGAAACTTGAAAGTATTGTAACTAATCTTGTTGACAAAAGAAAAATTATAACTAATCTTAAGCCGGTTCAAAGTAAACTTGTAATACATTAGTTCATCAGTTTCAGTAATTTTAAGCCTCGGTTATGTGTGTTCAAAAAAAACCAGACATGTTACATCAGTTTAATGTAAGTTTGCAGATGCAATCCCCGTTTCTAGAAGAATTTGGCCGCCGGACATTGGAGATCTAAATTAAATGTGACGACATGCGTCTTCGTAGACCAGATAAGCTGTCAACTTCCTTTTATTACTAAAGTTTTTTTTAATTTCATGAAAATTTGAATTGTCAACGTAGCAGTAGTAGGACTGGACCTTTTATCTATAAATTTAATTTAATTTTATTTGTTATTCATTTTGATTCGATCTGAAAAGTGTGAATATACGTAAGTATTTGGAGTAAATCACACATTAAAAATCAATATCCATTACAAATAAAATAAATCACAAAAATAAAGAATTTTAGAAGCGAATATCAATTGCGCTTTAATTTTTATACATATAGATGTATATTTCCTATTAAATATAAAGTTTTAAATGTATGATTGTATATAAATATTATGTTAACATACAATTTTAATTACTAATAAAAGTATTAAAATGAATATAATTTTTTATAAATTTATGGATTACATAGTTTTACTAATTTTACTTTTATTTTATATTATGTAAAGTATATTTTTTGAAAACAAATTGATATAATTTTTTTGATTTACTTGTATTAAACAAAATGGATGGGATATTTGTGAATATTCGTAAATATCTGTAATTTTTTTAAATATTTGTATTTCTTTGAAAAATAATTAGAAAATCAAATATCTGTTAAATATGAATCAAATCACAAATACTAAAACTATGGTACTTTTTGCTCCGTTATAACTTAGGTTAATCTAATATCTTCCTCAAAACACAAACCAACCTAAAAATAACAATCAATAAAAACAGGAAAAAATATCAAATCAAGAATGTCCAATTTTCTCTATTTTTTTATTATTGCCTCTCTTTTTTTGTTTTTTTTTTTCAAAATGCTCTTAAAGTAAGGACCCGTGAAAAATCTCTTCATAGATCATTTCATAAACTCTCTCAAAAGTATGGACCCGTGATGTTTCTTCGTTTCGTGCGTGGTCCATGTGGTTGTGTTTTCCACAAAAGAAGCAACTGAAGAAGTTCTCAAGACATGATCTCGAGACTTATACCCGACCAAAGCTAGGCGCGACCAAGATGTTCTCTTACAACTGCAAAGACATTGGTTTTATTGAATCAAGTTCTTAATAAAACTCTTTATTAATCTCTCAATGCTTTAGAAAATTAATTCAAAACTAAAGCTTCTCACAACTCATAAGGATGCAACACTCTTGCAACTCTTATATATAAAACATAATTCCTAAACTCATTAGGAAAAGCTAAATAGATAACTCCTAATCCTAACTAACTTTTCTTTTCCTTTTACTTAGTAGAAAAGTAATAACTTGTGCTCCAAGTTACTTCAAGTTTAAACCAACATTCTCCCCCTTAAACTTGAAATCTTCATTTGACACATCTTGAACTCCAATTAACTCTCTCATTTCTTTATACTTGATCTTCCCAAGTGCTTTGGTAAGTATGTCCGCCTTTTGCTTGATTCCTGCGATGTGCTCAACACTCACTTTGCCTCTCTCGACACATTCTCGTATGAAGTGGAATCTTGTGTGTATATGCTTATTACGACCATGAAATACTGGATTTTTGGACAAGGCTATTGCAGACTTGTTGTCAATGCATATCACTACTTTATCACCAATCCGACCATAGATTTCTTCGAGAAGCTCTCGCAGCCACACTGCTTTTCGCCGTCTCTGTAGCAGCCATAAATTCTGCTTCACATGATGATAACGCAACAATTTCTTGCTTCTGAGAACACCAAGTAATGGGATTACCACCAAGATAAAAGATGTGTCCAGTTGTACTCTTGCCATCGTCTGGATCGACATTGTAGCTACTGTCGCTAAACCCGATCAAACTATCTTCCGAACTTGGCATAAACTTGAGTCCATATGATAGGGTTCCTTGAAGGTATCTAAGTACTTGCTTCAAAGCTGATTTGTGTGATTCCTTTGGCGCATGCATGTACCTACTAAGAACTCCTATACTGTAAGCAAGATCCGGTCTCGTATGTATCAAATATCGCAGACAACCAATGTTTCTTCTGTATTCCTTCTCGTCAACATTACATTCTTCTTGTGCTTTGCTTAGTTTTAAGCCGGCATCCATAGGTATGTGCACGGCATTGCACCCTTTCATCCCGGCCTCTTCAAGTATTCTGGTAGCATATCTCTCTTGACTCAACACAATACTCCCATCTTGTTGCATAACTTCTATCCCAAGGTAGTAACTTAGCCGTCCGAGATCACTCATCTCAAACCTCGTCGCCATATCCTTTTTAAACTCTAATATCATCTCCAAGCTTGAGCCTGTAATAAGTAAGTCGTCAACATACACCGCCACGACTAGAAAATGACCATTGTTTTCCTTTCGATAGAGAGATGGTTCTTTAGAGCATCTCGCAAATCTCAAATCTTGTAAG
>CAJHQP010011973.1:0-13552 GCA_905132765.1 Moricandia arvensis
GCTCCAAAACAGCGAGCGCATCGTTGCTGGCGAAACAGAAACTGGCTTCTTCTTGTTGTTGCTCTTCCGGTATGTTCTTCTTTGATTAAGCTCTGTATCCTCTTTTCTTTCCTGCTTTGAATCTCTTTAGCTCTGGTTGAATCGAGTAAATTCCGCTTATCTGTATATATTGAATCGCAAACATTGGGTTTTTATGAACTTAGAAAGAAAAAATAATAATTTGATCAAGGACGAAGGTTTCTTTGGGTAAATCCAGTTTTGTCGAGCAATCTATTATCCAGATTCTTCTTACTGATCAAAACTATAGATAGCTCAACTTGTTTGTTGAGTACAAGGTACCTTTGGCTTAGGGGTATACTAATTTTGTTTATTTTCTGGATCTTGTTTTGTTTTCTTTCTTTGCACTCTCATGTTTTAAACATGACCTGTTTCCTTGTTTGTGTAGTACCCAAGTTAGCTTCGCTCTGCCTTTGAAAGTCTTCCCGACCATCCACATATATGTTTTCTGGCATAAAGATCATACCTCGTGATGAGGTAAAGTCTACTACTTCCGTTTCATTTTGTCTTTTCTTTCAACGCTTGGGTTGAGTTTGATGTTTTCATCTTTCCTATTAGGTGCTTCGTGATAGTTCGGATGGAGAAGAACATAAAGGTGGCAAGGATAGAACAAGAAGAAGAAAGAGACACGGAAAAAAGATTGCCAAGGGTGGAGATGGCGAGACCGATGGTGACTTTGTAGAAGGGGATACCGTTAGAAAGAATATTGGTCTTGATTGGATGCTGCCACCAACCCGAAAGCCTGATCCTAACCCTGCTTTAGATGTACAGGAAAAACTGGAAGAAAGTGCACATGAAGAGGTGAGGGAATTTTGATTCGGATTGTTATATAAATGATACAGGTTAGATGTTTAGTTAATGATATATTTTTTTTTTCTCTGCCAGGTTTTTAAAGTGAACCCAAGGGAGCTGAATCCTTATTTGAAAGGAAATGGAACGGGTTATCCAGAGGAAGAACCTGAGAAAAGAAACGGTAAAGATCATCTTTTACCAACTTCTGTTGTTGGAGATGGGGGTGCGAGTTGGAGAATGAAAGCGCTCAAGCGTGCAAAGGAACAGGCTGCAAGAGAAGGGCAAAAACTTGAGGAGGTAAGTTTCGTTTGTTATGACTTAGCATACTCTCTTGGGACTTTTTGTTTGCCTTATCCTTTGAGGGTTATTGCAGGTTGTTGGAGAACGATTTGGCTCACTTGGTAACCTTGTTGAGTCTGTGGCATCTCAAAGGGCAGCTCCCTCTCGTGCCCATTTGAGTGCCACTAATAATAGAAGAAGAGGCCAAAATGAAGAGAATGATAAACAAAAGAAACCAGAAAGAGTTTCTGAGAAGGTACTTAAACTGTCTTTGTTCCTTCTGGTCTGCATTAAGGTTTCCTGTTTAATTGTCTAGAAGAAA
The DNA here is from genome assembly GCA_905132765.1 of Moricandia arvensis. Lineage (NCBI taxonomy): Eukaryota > Viridiplantae > Streptophyta > Magnoliopsida > Brassicales > Brassicaceae > Moricandia > Moricandia arvensis. Next base: position 1,451 of record CAJHQP010011973.1, read on the forward strand.
CCAACTTTTAAGATTAAGAAGAAGCTTAGTTCAATCGTATCTCTCTTTTGCCAAGTTAATATCGACTACTGTTACAAGAGCAAAAGCAAAGTTGCAGGCTCGTATCAGTATCAGTGTGAAAGCCAAAACTTTGACATTGTGGTGTGTTTTATTTGAAGGGTAATGGTCGGGAGTATTTGAAGGGTGACGCACTGCATCATCGTGTATTGAGAGCGCCTAAAACTGATCCTTCATTATCCTGGGGGAAAAGAAAGGGCCAAACTCATAGACATGAAGACTCGAAGCTGATATCTGAAGCTGCAGCTCACTTGAATAAGTTTTCCAACGATGGAAGCTTCTTGAAGGAAATGCTAGCTAAGCAGAAGAATGAATCAGTGGAGATCGTAGAGACCCGTGAAGATCACATAAGCGACATGGAGCAAAAAACATTACCGTCAGAGAGCAAAAAAGATGGTGAAGGGACTATTCTCAGTATGGAATCATTAAGTGTTAATCAACTGGCTGCTAAAGCCTTACAGCTCCGTCTGAAAGGGAAACTTGAAGAAGCCCAAAAAGTTACGGTAATATTGTCCTCTTTTCTTTTTTGTTCCGCATCATTTAATAGCCTTGTGCTTTGAATCCTTTTCCTATCATCTTCGGATACATTCCCCAAATAAAATTCTTAAATGAAATCTCGGATTTTCACAGGAAGAAGTAGAGAGGCTGAAAGCAAAGCAAGCTGTTGGAGACGACTCATCGAAAGAACAACACTACATCAGAGCAGCGAGGTAAGTTTACTTTTTTCACGGAGCTGTGTAGCGTAGGACGTTTTTTTTTTTTTTTTAATTTTGATATCATATCTTTCTGACCAATTAGGTATCCGATCAAAGACACGTCAGGTAGAAGGAAGAATGAAGATGATAATACGGATATGCATCTAGCCAAAAGCATAATGCATAACAAACAGTACAAAACATCTAATCAAGCTGCTGATGATGAGTATGACTATGGAGACGCTCCAAGCAAAAAGTCCCGGAAGCGGGAAAGCAACGTTCCTGAAAAAGAGCATCGCGTGAAACGCATCACGACACAGCAAGAACGCTGTCTCTTCTGTTTTGAGAACCCGAAACGGCCGAAACATTTAGTTGTATCAATCGCAAACTTCACCTATCTTATGTTACCACAACACCAGCCCCTTGTCCCAGGCCATTGCTGTATCTTACCAATGCAGGTATAATAATCTGAAAAAAACTCTGTATTTGACCTTTGTTACTTCTTGTATTGATGAGCTTTCTTTGACTGTGCAGCACGAGGCAGCCAGCAGAAGTGTGGACGACAATGTTTGGGATGAGATTAGGAATTTCAAGAAGTGTCTTATAATGATGTTTGCTAAAGAAGGAAAAGATGTTGTGTTTCTGGAGACAGTGGTTGGTTTGTCTCAGCAACGCCGCCACTGTGTGATCGACTGTATCCCAATCCCTCAGGAGATAGCAAAAGAAGGACCTCTCTACTTCAAGAAGGCCATCGATGAAGCTGAGAGTGAGTGGAGTCAGCACAACGCAAAGAAGCTCATAGACACAAGCGTGAAGGGTCTCAGGAACTCTATACCCAAGAATTTCCCTTACTTCCACGTTGAGTTTGGTCTAGACAAAGGGTTTGCTCACGTGATTGACGATGAGCAACAGTTCAATAGCAATCTTGGACTGAATGTAATCAGAGGAATGCTCGAGTTGCCGGAAGAAGACATGTACAGACGAAGAAGGCATGAGTCAGTGGAGAGCCAGAAGAAAGCGGTTGTGAGCTTTGCACGGGAATGGGAACACTTTGATTGGACGAAACAGCTCGATTAGACGATCTATGGTTTGCTCTGTAACCAATGTCTTCTCTTTGCAACAAAAGGGATTTTTTGAATCGAAATTGCTTTGATCTTCCCGAATCTGCACATGTGCGTGCCAAAATTAAGGACTAGTTCTTGATTTTAATATTGTTAGTCCTTAAACTATGACTGTCCATTGACTTATATATTTCCCCATCGGGACTAGTACCGATCTCGACCTTTTACTTCTCATACTTGTTAAATGAATCTGTTAAGATCAAGGATTGAATCTTCCAAGAATAACGAATGTATTAGGTTGCCCACAAGAATTACAATTAAAGAGACACTTTCATCACATGAATCTTTCAACTACTCTTATTATATCTTACTAGATTTTACACTCGCGCTCTGCATTTATAATTTAGTTTACTTTTTATCAAAAGTTTAATTTACAAATTATAATAATTTCTATAAATTTTATTTTTATGAAAATGGTTTTAAAATATGTTTTTTACTTTTATTTGTTTACAAAACTGTAATTTTAGTTTTATTATTATTTAGTATTTGTTTATATTATAAATTATGTATAACTATTTATATTATTTAAAGATAATTTTTCTGGTTATTATTTGATAGATTGCTGAATGCATATAAAGATGATACTATTATAAAAAAATTATTATAATTTTTTTTTTAATTTGGAAGAAATAAAAAAATAATCTATAAGCATGATGTTTAAATTTTCTATTTACTTATCAAAGTTATATCATAAATGTGTGATTGCTATATATTTATTATATGCTCATATATATTTGAAATATTTTTGTTTTTTATGTTTATATATATATATATATATTATAGATATTTTTATTAATTTTAATTAATTATATTTTTGTAAATGTACTGTTTGAGATTAAAAATTTCTAGATATTCTTAGGTTCATTGTTATAGCGAGAAGTAAGATATGTTTGTGAACAATACTTTTCATCAATTTCTTTGTGGGAATTGGTAGATAATTAAAGAATAACCTAAATAATTGGTCCACTGAGTAGAAAATGCAAAATAATAATTATTAAAAAGTTTAAAGATAAGAAGAACTATGAACTTAGGAGAAACATGCTCACTCTTATTTTTTTTTGGTAGGAAGTTGGGAGGATGACTCCCAAATTTATTAGCAATGAAACTTTAAACTACACTCGAGTTTGTCGTGGCCATAATGGTCCATCAACATCGTCTCGCATCAAACTAGCAATCTCTAACGGTACAACATCAAATCTATGAAAACCCAACTGAAGCGAAAAAGCAAGGTTAGCTAAACCATCAGCTAAGCGGTTAGCTTCCCTATACACATGAACAATTCGGACTAACCAGTCCCTCGTCAAGAAGCCATGGCACAGACGTACCAGGAAAGACAGTGGGTGAGTATCCTCGATCCCTGCCGTGAGAAAGCCCACCACCAGCTTAGAATCAATCTCCACTTCCAGCCTACTTATGCCTTTCTCCCAAGCAATCACAAGGCCATAATAGACTCCCCAAAGTTCTGCCAAAGGAGCCGAACATCTTCCTATGATGAGGGCAAACCCACCACACCACTCACCATCACCATTTCGCAGCACCCCTCCGGCCGACGCCATTCCCGGGTTACCATGTGATGCTCCATCTGTATTAAGCTTTATCCACCCCGCCCGAGGAGGTGTCCATCCTATCATTCTCTCCTCACTTTGGCCAACCACCTTCTGCCCATCCTCCACTCTTTTAGCATACATCACTTCTCTGGCCAGGTTTCGCAAAAACTGAACTCGATCCCTCCAAAGCCGATTCTCACCAAACACATTTCCGCATCTCCACTTCCATCCCCACCAAACAGTCAAAGCAAAAGTCGTTGCCCAAGGAATTTCACTATTTATACCATTATCGCATAAATTCCGGTATAGCCACTCAAGTAATGACATCGCGAAGAAGGCCTATCTTTTCGTACCTGGGACAAATCTATCCCAAATTCCTGCCATTGCAGGGCAGTCTCTAAGCACATGTAAAATCGTTTCAACCCCTCCTTTGCAAACCTGGCACACATTTGTCCCACTGAGATGACGTCTATATCTCTCCGCATTAGTCATAATTGCCTGATTCCCAACTAGCCAAAGAAACACTCTAGCTCTCTCCGGTGCTACCACACGCCATATGCCTTTAAATAAACTTTCCATCTGCTGTCGTGGAGCATCATCTCTTGTTATCAGATCATACGCGGTTTTTACTGTAAACTGTCCATTTGAGGTTTCTCCCCAAGCTAAGCGGTCCTTAACTCCAGTAACAGTATCCACAACCATCGCAGCAAGCTCAAGCCTTCTCTCCTCTGTTATAAAGGGGGAAATTCTGGTGAGATCCCAACCCTCACCATCCAGCCACAACTCTCTAGCTGTTATGTTCTCATATCCCTCAGGGAGGTCTGCGATTACCTCTGCCTTAAGGGGTTGTCGTGAGATCCACCTATCTGTCCAAAACTTGACGTCTCTCCCATTACCAATCGCCCAACAATGTCCATCGGCAATCACTTCCTTGATTCCCATTACCACACTCCTCCAGGTAGAAGAAACATTACTGCCCGCAACCATCCAAGCGGTGTCATGAATATCACCCACCACATATTTGCTACGCAAGACTTTAGCCCATAATCCCTCCTTATCATGTAATAAGCGCCATCCCACTTTGGCTAGCAAAGCTTTGTTCATGTCTCTCGATACTCGAATCCCAAGACCACCATCAGCCTTCGGCTTACAAACCTTCTCCCAAGAGATCAAATGTTGTCCACTGCCCCACACAAAACTTCTTGCTAGGCTATCCAATTTCTCGAGTGTACTAACCGGCAGGTGAATCGTGCTCATCGAGTGCACCGGAATCGACGATAGGACCGCTTTAGTCATGGTCACTCTTATTAATACCACACTATTGGCTATAACATTTACTTTACTTGTGTGGCAATTATAATTTTCATTGTTGATGAGGACTCGCTTCCAAAGAAAATTATATAAAGGAAAGATATCATTTGAACATGATAACAAAGTATTATATTTTTATATAGAGAGTAATGAAGTTTTTACCATATCGATCTTTACTCTTGTCAACCGTTTGATTAAAATTGAGATAAGAATGAATCATAAATTTTACCTCTCAATATCATGGCCAGCATGATCTACATGTATAAAATTGTTTGTCTAATGAAGAATTTATGAGAAGTCAGCTTGTAGATTGTTTTGTTAATAATGACCAAGTTCATAATCTTGCATAGACTATATCAACTTTTAAATTTTCCTTGTAATAGCCTATTCGATTAGATAGTTGAATGCATAGATTTTTCCTGTAAAAATTTGTGTCAAGCATAATATATAGTATGTTTCATAAACATGTATATTGGTAAGGACTAAAACATTCTTATTCCTTTTGATTAGTGAGAAACAACTCAAACCTCATAACCAAACCACCCATTTGATGTTATATTTTTTCCAAAACATGAGTACTCTAATAATAATTTTATTCTTATTAAAACATTTTTAAAGTCATCGAACACCAAAGAAGAAGCAAAAATCAATTGTTATTAAATCTTTCTTTTCTTTCTTCATTATCTCTCTTTTTCTCTCATGGAACTTTATGCAGTTATTTAAAGTCACACTAATACTTTATATATAGCTTTTTCTTGTATTATATAATAAGTGAATTTTTGTAGTTGTTTTTGTTTTTTTACTTTAACTATTTTAATATTAATTTACATTTTAAAGAATTATGAAAATTGAATTGTTACTATAAAGTTTGGATGTTTGCTATTTTGATCTTAATGTATTAGCAGTTAAAAAAAATTCCATTATGAAGAAGCGATTGTCTTTTGATGTTGTCATATCATAACTTAATCTGTCTTAAGACATAATTTAAAAAAGAACTTTCTACAATTTATTTTTTCTTACATAGAGTTTTAAAATGTTAATTTCACATTTGATATACAATATGCCATTTTCCTTATATATATTGATCATAGATTTGTGATCGTCTACCTCCAAGACTGTTATTATACTATTATTCACGTTTTTCTGCAATTTAACTTATTTCACATTTTTATCAAAATGATTTCTTTTAATGATTTTTATTTGTATAAGTTTAATATTAATTTTTATTTTATTGTCTAAGAAACATTTTTTGGTAATCTTAATACGTTTAAAATAATAAATAAAATAGTGACTCAAAATATTTCTTGGTGCTTTACAACAATATATGGACATTTTTAATGACTAATAACCTCAACTTAAATCTAGTATATTTTGTTTTGTGAATATCTTAATAGCATATAGCCAAAAATTTTAAATCGTGTGATTTTTGTCGACTAAACACTACAAGAAAGTGCAGCCCATACCGACGGCCATATTTGCCGGGAAGTTGTCGGAACAAGCTTATACCGATGATGTTCCGAGAAAATGCAATTGGTCGGAGTTTGGGTCTCGGAAATAGCTCGTTGTCGGAACGCTATCGGAGATTACCGATAAGATATGTCATCGGAAATCTTGTCGGAATCATTTCTCGGAAATTACCGAGAACATTTCGATAAAAAGTGAAGTCATAAATTCGTCGGACTATGCTCGGAAAGTTGGTCGGTGTTGTTTGTCGCAAATTGATCAGTATTTACCGAGAGAAGTTCCATTGTTTTTACCGATGAGAAATCGGTGTAATAGTCTTTTCCGGTGAAACCACATAAAACTTCTGGGAAGTTGTTTGATACTACGATAGAGATACATATGTTTTTAAAATGAATAAAGAGAGGTTATTTGATTTTAAATATATACAATATGATACAGAAAGTTAAAAAGAAAAATACAGAGAGAATACACCCCATTCTTAACCACATAAATAATACTAAAAATTAATTATAAACGTATGGGTACACTAAAAATATAATTAAAACAAATTGAAAACATAGCAAAGAAAACTATCTTTTTGTCGTTATCTTCTTAACGTCTTTGGGATTATCTTCTTCTTCATTGACGAGAAGAATTTCGTGATGTGCATCCTCACTCCTCAGATGTATGCCTCACCGTAAAACCATTGTACTGCAAAGATTCACCATCTTTAACCACATCTACTCTCAGATTTGTAAAACCAATTTCCGACACAACTCGTATGAATGCTCTCAGTTGTGTTCAGATCCGTAGAGTGACGCTTATATACAGAAAATTTCCGGCAAAAGCCATGGTCGGTTTTCCTTCAAGTGGCGTCACATGTACGCTACAATATTCTCTCACGATTTTCCGTCAAATCTTCCAAAATTGTTCCGAGAATAATCTGTAGTTGGTAATTTGCGAGAGAAAACCAAAGTTTTTCCGAGAAAAGACATATCACTTTTCCGAGGCTGTACCGAGAAGAGATTCGATTGTCGGAAGCTTGATTGTACCGAGAAATCACCGAGAATAATTTCTGAGAACTTTCCGACAAACCTTGTTCCTCGGAAAGTTTTATATTACCGACAAAATGCCCACAACACATTTTTGATAAAACACCGAGAAATTTGATTCATTGGAAACTTCCGAGACGATTCCGACAAAATTCACATGTCATCGCTAAGTTATCACAAATCCGCCTTAACTCTTCCGATAATAGAATTTATCGGTAAATCTCATCGGAGGGAAGGATGTCTTCTTGTAGTGAAATCATGTGTCTTAAATTTGAGTTGACGACCTATTTCCACACCAGAACTATGATATAGTAACAAATGTACACAAACTTTCAACCTCGGCTTAATTGCACACAATTGAAGTTTAACAACCTACTTCCACACACGATGAAAGTTCGAAACCCGTTTCCCCCTAAACTTTGAAGGACGAACCAATACCGACAAATAGCGGTTTAAAGTTGGTTAATGTTCTCTATTTTTTAATTTAACCAATGTTTAACCTAATTAAACCAAATACGAACCAGTCACTATCCGATTAGAAAATATAAACCAAAATTAAAACGGTTTATGTCTCTCTCTCTCTCCTCTCTCTCCCCCCTTTACGCTATCTTCTTCTTCTTCAATTTCTCTTTCTCCAAATCGCATAGAGAGAGTTGCAGAGAGGGGGACGCACAGAGAAAGAGAGAGAGAGAGAGAGAGAGAGAGAGAGAGAGAGAGGACGAGGAGGAGGAGGAGAAACAGAGAAAGAGATATAGATAGAGAGAGACAAGATGCAGAGAGAGAGAGAGAGTGACGAAGAACAAAGGAGAGAGAGAAAAACGAGCAGAGAGAGTGAAGAAGATAGAAGAGATTGCAGAGGAGAGAGAGAGACACGAGTCGGGTTTTCCAAGGGTCCGGATCGAGTTTAATTGGATCTTCATTTGGGTTTACTACCGGTTAATGTAATAAACCATTAAAACCAAGTTTAATCTTGGTATGTGTGGACACGGGTTTCGAACTTTCATCGTGTGTGGAAGTAGGTTGTTAAACTTCACTTGTGTGCAATTACGCTAAGGTTGAAAGTTTGTGTACATTTGTTACTATATCATAGTTCTGGTGTGGAAATAGGTAGTCTTCCCCTTAAATTTATAAAGTTATAATTGTTTGAAAGTCTTCAATTTTTAAATAATTACTATTTTTCTAGTTAATTTTATGTTAAAATTCGAAATTTATCATAGATATTGAGTTAATATCTTTATTATATTTTGTTTTCTCTTGTTAAACTTATTTGATATTGATGTATAAATTTTTTTGAAATAAATATTTTTTCTAGCAATGTTGACACTTTTATGAATAAAAATTTAAAACTTTGACTTGTCATATTTTAATTGGTCGTTTAACATCTTATGTGGATGCTCGCAATGACTTATAGCCTCAACTTTTATATAGTATAGATTATTCAAAAACAAAATCACACATAATGTAACACCAATTTTTTAAAAATAAATATAACATTCAATAAAAAAATATTATATATGGTGATGACTTGGTCATGTAGTAGCTGATGCAACAACGTAGAGGCGGAACATACCATGAATCACACTATCATTTGATTCTGCAACATCGGTTTTGATCAATAAGAGACAACTCAAAAACCATAAGTAAATCACCCTTGGTGATGTTACATGCTTCCCAAAAGTGAACCACTCTAGCATGAAATTCATTCTTATTAAACTCTTTTGTAAGATCATCGAAAACCAAAGAAGAAGCACAAGCAACCATTGTGTAAATATTTCTTTTCTTTTTCAATCTCTCTCTTTGTCAAAGTAAATCTTGAAAACCCTTTGATGTTTAGACAAATATTTATAGTCACCCTAATACTTCATATATTAGAAAGTTTCTTATTTTATATATTAAGTGAATTTCCATTTTTAAAAGTTTTAGTTTTTGTTATTTAACATCAATTTTCCATTTTATTTTGGTATAAATGATACTTTGGATTTATTATACTTAAAAGGACCTAATTTCTATTTTGACATAATTTATTATCTTTAAAATGTCAATATTACCATAAATTGTTCATTTCAAAATAAAATAGAAATCAATATCAAATATGGTAAAACTACAAAAGTAAAACCATTATATAATTTAATTTAATACATAACTGATTTTCCAAAATATGATGAATTATTATATATTTTTTTAAAATGTTAATATTTCCAAAATTATATTAAAAACGAAATTAAAATTTAGTTTTGATTTTCCTTTTTACTTTAAAAATTAACATTTTTAAGCAAGTTGTAAAATACTAATATGACTAAAACATTTTATTATACTTAAGACGACAATAATGTTTTGTTAATATTACAATTTACTTTTGATTTTCCTTTTTACTTTAAAAATTAACATTTTTAAGCAAGTTGTAAAATATTAATATTTATTTTTTAGTTTAAATTATATATGGAACACTAATTTCGTTTTTAATATAATTTCTGAAATATTAACATTTTTATATTTTTGAAAAATCAGTTATGTATTAAGAAGACAATAATTTTTTGTTAATATTACGATTTAATTTGATTTTCCTTTTCACTTTAACAATTAACATATTTAAGCAAGTTGTAAAATATTAATATTTATTTTGTTAGTTTAAATTATATATGGAACACTAATTTCGTTTTTAATATAATTTTGGAAATATTAACATTTTTTAAAAAATATAATATATTTTCAAAAATCAGTTATGTATGAAGTTAAATTATGTAATGTTTTTAATTTTGTAATTTTACCATATTTGATATTTGATATCGATTTCTATTATATATGATTGGTCGTTTAACATCCTATGTGGACGCTCTCAATGACTTATAGCCTCAACTTTTATATAGTATAGATTTTTAATATAATTTTGGAAATATTAACATTTTTTAAAAAATATAATATATTTTCAAAAATCAGTTATGTATGAAGTTAAATTATGTAATGTTTTTAATTTTGTAATTTTACCATATTTGATATTTGATATCGATTTCTATTATATATGATTGGTCGTTTAACATCCTATGTGGACGCTCTCAATGACTTATAGCCTCAACTTTTATATAGTATAGATTATCTGAGTAGCCTCAGTTTATTAGCTAAGTATCAATTGTAAACTAGATTTTGATCCGCCCTTGGAAAGGGCGGGTATATTTTTTGTTTCAATTTTCTTTTCAAAAAATTAATTTTTATATATGTAATTAATATTAGTTTAATCATCTGTAACTGTTGTTTATGTAATTAATATTAATTTAATCATCTGAGAGGATACATACTAAATTAGAAATAGATACATGAATGTGAGATCAATTTTGATCCGCACTGTAAGCGTAATAGATCAATATTCGAGAGGATACATACTAAATTAGAAATAGATACATGAATGTGAGATGAATTTTGACCCACACTTTAATGTTTCTTATTAGATTTTGATCAAATATTAATGTTTATTATTAGATTTTCACACGCATTTTAATGTTTCTTATTAGATTTTGATGAAATATTAATGTTTACTGTTAGATTTTGACCCGTACTTTTTAAAGCGAGATGAATTTTTATTCAAATATTAATTTACTCAAAATTAAAAATCTTATACATGTGTATCTTTTTATTAAAACATTTGTTTTGAAGTATATATAATAAAAATAAAATTTACATTAATATCATTTTATGAAAATAACATAATTAATTTATATAACCTCCTTCATATATTATAATACAAATTTTAAATTTTAAATATTGGTAAAATTTTATTTATTATTATATTTTTGTCAACATTATTATACAAATTAACTATTGTTATTATACTCGTCTCATACATGAGAAATATATTAATTAATTTTAATATTTTAATTTAAATATGTATATTAACTTATGAAATGATTTATTAGTTCATATATCGTATTTTAATATTATTTAATAAGTTGAAGTATGTTGTTAAATTCATAAATATATTATTCTGTTATTTTATAACTTATAAATAGTTAATTAATGAATTAAGTTATTTTATATTTATTACTTGGTGTAGTAATTTAATTATGAATATAAATTATATGTATATAAAAATTATAGATTTCTTATTATATAAATGAATAATGAATATTTTTTTGTTTTTAAATATAGTTAATATCAATAATAGCTTTATTATTTAAAAACAAACGTATATTTACATTTTAAATAAAAGATATTAAAAGATATTATTAAAATCTAATCTTACGAAAAGATATTTAAGAATATCTTTTTAGATATTTTATCTTGAAAGTATTAAGATAATTGGTTAAATATAATATATATTTAATAATAATTAAGTTAGTTGTAGGAAAATAAATAGAAAATTAAAAAAGTGTAATGGTCCAACCTAGACTACTTATAACTAGATAAAAAATAAGACTTTGTTTTAATATATTAGATTCTCGAAAGATTTTTTTGAAATGTAATACAAGTATTTATACTACTATTATGTTCTTTCCATGTATCATTTTTAATTGTTAGTTTCTTCACTTCTCTTCAATTGCATATTTCTCTTCTTTGCATACTTAATTTTGCACCTATCAATATTCCCCCATTGAGAGCAAGCTTGCCCTCAAGTTTGAATGAAGGAAAAGTTTGTACAAAGTCCTCTAACGCTATCCAAGAATTTTCATAATCCAGCAAGTGCTTCCAACGAACCAACACCTCAATGGGCCCATCTTCCCGAGGGCGAGAGGTTAACACCTCTTTAGGTTTCTGTAACACATTTTCCAAGTTTGTACAAGCAAGTGGAACAGCATGCACAATTTGATCACGGCCCAAAGCAACTTTCAATTTAGAAATATGAAAAACTGGATGGATCTTAGAGGTATGTGGTAGCCGCAAACGA
>CAJHQP010011974.1:0-13551 GCA_905132765.1 Moricandia arvensis
ATCTTGAACCTTGTGTAAGCTTCCTCACCGGTGGTGCAAGTCTCTAAGGTAATGGCTTGGAACAAACCTCTTGCGCATGATTGACTTCATCTCTGTCCAAGTCTCAACCGGTTCCTCTCCATTCCTTCTACGAGTTGTGAGGTATTGATCCCACCAACTCAAGGCATAGTCATAGAACTCAGTGGCAGCAATTTGAATCTTCTTGTGGTTGGTGTATTGCTTGCACTGGAAGACTAGCTCAATCTTCTTCTCCCACTCAAGATATGCATCCGGATCAGCCTTGCCATGGAATGGGGGTATTTTGATCTTCAAACCGGCAAGATCATCTCCTTGATTCACTCTTCTCTCATGGGCACGTCTAGGTCTTCTTGAGGATGAGCTGAGGTGATCATACTCGTCATCAGTCTCCTCATAACCATCATGCTCTTGGCGAGTGGTTTGGCGATGTGCTTGGTGTGCCGCTTGTGGTCTCTCTTCTCTCCTAGTCTCTTGGTTTGGTAAGTGACTAGTGGCTCTCCTTATGTCTTCTCTCAGTTCTCTCCGGATGTCATTGAGGTTGGTCCTCATCATCTCGGTCATGGTTGCCTACCATGCTTTGGTTAAGTTGCTCGGTCATAGCTTGCATGAGGAGTTTGTTTCTCCTGACGAGTTCAGCCTCTTCCTCAGACTCGGACACCATTGTGCCTGCTTATAAACAAACAAGACAACCAGTAAAAAGTTCTAGGGAAGAAGACAAGCAAAAAGGAAAAGAAAAACAAGTAAAAAGGAAAAACAAAGAATCGTACAATGCAAGACAAAGTGAAATGGAAATCGCCTAAGAAAAGGAAATCGGTTCAAGCAAAATGGAATAGCTTCTACTCTTTTTCCTAAACTCTTCTAAGCTTTCCTAGCAACCTAATAAGCTTCTCTTACTCGTGTTCTAGGGGATAAACAACTCAGAGCAAGACACAAAACAATCGACAAGCAAAGGTATGCGGCTTAGGGTTTTTCTCTCACTAGGGTTTCCGGATGAGTCCAAAATAAGGAAAGTCTAAAATTCTTGTCTAAACTTTCATGCAGTCACGAGCAGCCCTAAGGTAAAAGAGTTCTAATGCTTATTCAAGTTGATTTAGATCGAACAACGGATTGAATAACAAAAGAACACAACGGGAAACACAAGATGCTACACGGATGCGATTAACAAAAGTAAACAAGAAATCAACAAGAAACAAAAACAAAGAGAGAACGAGTACTTCCCAACCAAAGTTGCTCTGATACCACTTGATGCGTCCCTAGGATGCTCTTTGGTGGATGGGAATGGATAATCCTTGCAAGAACGAATCAAAAGACTCAAGTCCTTCAAGGCGTGTGGATCGGATGGTGACACAAGAGGGATGAATGAACTCTTGATACTCCTAGATGAATGGTTTGGATATTACACACCAAACTAAGCACCCTTAACTCTGGATATGACACACCAGAACTCGGCACACTTCTTTTAGAGAGAGAGAGAGCCGCAAAAGATGAATAACTTGTATAGAAAAGATTGCGATGAGTACAATAGGGCATAAGGCACCCTTTAAATAAGAAAACCAGAGACATGCCTCTAGGGTTTTCGACCAAGAAACAAAAAAGGAAAGAAAGCAAAACTATAGTTTATAAGTTAAATGAAATAAAATGCACTTCTATTAGTCTTGGACCGAGTGTAGCACTTAGGTGATTTGTAGACATGTTGTGGCCTCGTTAAAAACCTTCCTTCTAGAAAACCTCGTGGGACAAAACCAAAAGCAAGGAAAAGAGCACGCACTCCATGTCTGCCTAGACACTACCTCAGTTTGGTGTAGAGATGGCTTGAATGGTGATCAAGACATCTCGGATCAAACCTTGTCCAAGACCTTCTTGTTGTGGATGTGAAGTGAGTAATCCAACAACATTCTCCTTAAGCTTCTTGACTCTGGAACGAGTCATGGGACCTTCATGAATGGTTAGAGCATCCTCATCAAATGGTTGATGCATTGTGGCTTCATGTTGCTCATCTAAACTCTCCCCATTGTCTTCCTTAGTGATCCGGTCCATGATCACATCAGATTGCGTGAGTGCCCTCTCCTCTTGAGTTGTTGCTCAACAAGAATGGCCTTGTGTAGCATCTCTTCTAGCTCCACATAATGTTGCATCTCAACATTGTCTTGTATCTCTCGGTTTAAGCCACAAAGGAACCTTGACATGGTTGCTTCTCTATCCTCTGATATGTTGGCCCTCAACATAAGCAACTCCATCTCTTGGTAATACTCCTCCACTGATCTTGAACCTTGTGTAAGCTTCCTCAGCCGGTGGTGCAAGTCTCTAAGGTAATGGCTTGGAACAAACCTCTTGCGCATGATTGACTTCATCTCTGTCCAAGTTTCAACCGGTTCCTCTCCATTCCTTCTACGAGTTGTGAGGTATTGATCCCACCAACTCAAAGCATAGTCATAGAACTCAGTGGCAGCAATTTGAATCTTCTTGTGGTTGGTGTATTGCTTGCACTGGAAGACTAGCTCAATCTTCTTCTCCCACTCAAGATATGCATCCGGATCAGCCTTGCCATGGAATGGGGGTATTTTGATCTTCAAACCGGCAAGATCATCTCCTTGATTCACTCTCCTCTCATGGGCACGCCTAGGTCTTCTTGAGGATGAACTAAGGTGATCATACTCTTCATCAGTCTCCTCATAACCATCATGCTCTTGGCGAGTGGTTTGGCGATGTGCTTGGTGTGCCGCTTGTGGTCTCTCTTCTCTCCTAGTCTCTTGGTTTGGTAAGTGACTAGTGGCTCTCCTTATGTCTTCTCTCAGTTCTCTCCTGATGTCATTGAGGTTGGTCCTCATCATCTCGGTCATGGTTGCCACCATACTTTGGTTAAGTTGATTGGTCATTGCTTCCATGAGGAGTTTGTTTCTCCTGACGAGTTCGGCCTCTTCCTCAGACTCGGACACCATTGTGCCTGCTTATAAACAAACAAGACAACCAGTAAAGAGTTCTAGGGAAGAAGACAAGCAAAAAGGAAAAGAAAAACAAGTAAAAAGGAAAAACAAAGAATCGTACAATGCAAGACAAAGTGAAATGGAAATCGCCTAAGAAAAGGAAATCGGTTCAAGCGAAATGGAATAGCTTCTAATCTTTTTCCTAAACTCTTCTAAGCTTTCCTAGCAACCTAATAAGCTTCTCTTACTCGTGTTCTAGGGGATAAACAACTCAGAGCAAGACACAAAACAATCGACAAGCAAAGGTATGCGGCTTAGGGTTTTTCTCTCACTAGGGTTTCCGGATGAGTCTAAATAAGGAAAGTCTAAAATTCTTGTCTAAACTTTCATGCAGTCACGAGCAGCCCTAAGGTAAAAGAGTTCTAATGCTTATTCAAGTTGATTTAGATTGAACACGGATTGAATAACAAAAGAACACAACCGGGAAACACAAGATGCTACACGGATGCGATTAACAAAAGTAAACAAGAAATCAACAAGAAACAAAAACAAAGAGAGAACGAGTACTTCCCAACCAAAGTTGCTCTGATACCACTTGATGCGTCCCTAGGATGCTCTTTGGTTGATGGGAATGGATAATCCTTGCAAGAACGAATCAAAAGACTCAAGTCCTTCAAGGCGTGTGGATCGGATGGTGACACAAGAGGGATGAATGAACTCTTGATACTCCTAGATGAATGGTTTGGATATTACACACCAAACTAAGCACCCTTAACTCTGGATATGACACACCAGAACTCGGCACACTTCTTTTAGAGAGAGAGAGAGCCGCAAAAGATGAATGACTTCAATAGAAAAAGGTTGCGTGAGTACAATAGGGCATAAGGGACCCCTTTAAATAAGAAACCAGAGACATGCCTCTAGGGTTTCGACAATGATTCAAAAAAGGAAAGAAATAAAAACTATAGTCTAAAGTTTAAAATGAAATAACATGTAACTTCTATTAGTCTTGGACCGAGTGTAGCACTTAGGTGATTTGTAGACATGTTGTGGCCTCGTTAAAAACCTTCCTTCTAGAAAACCTCGTGGGACAAAACCAAAAGCAAGGAAAAGAGCACGCACTCCATGTCTGCCTAGACACTACCTCAGTTTGGTGTAGAGATGGCTTGAATGGTGATCAAGACATCTCGGATTAAACCTTGTCCAAGACCTTCTTGTTGTGGATGTGAAGTGAGTAATCCAACAACATTCTCCTTAAGCTTCTTGACTCTGGAACGAGTCATGGGACCTTCATGAATGGTTAGAGCATCCTCATCAAATGGTTGATGCATTGTGGCTTCATGTTGCTCATCTAAACTCTCCCCATTGTCTTCCTTAGTGATCCGGTCCATGATCACATCACAATGCATCAACCATTTGATGGGGATTCTCTAGCCATTCCTGAAGGTCCCATGACTCGTTCCAGAGTCAAGAAGCTTAAGGAGAATGTTGTTGGATTACTCACTTCACATCCGCAACAAGAAGGTCTTGGACAAGGTTTGATCCGAGATGTCTTGATCACCATTCAAGCCATCTCTACACCAAACTGAGTTAGTGTCTAGGCAGACATGGGGTGCGTGCTCTTTTCCTTGCTTTTGGTTTTGTCCCACGAGGTTTTCCAGGAGGAAGGTTTTTAACGAGGCCACAACTTGTCTACAAATCACCTAAGTGCTATACTCGGTCCAAGACTAATAGAAGTTGCATTTCATTTCATTTTAAACTTATAAACTATAGTTTGCTTTCTTTCCTTTTTTGGTTCATTGTCGAAAACCCTAGAGGCATGTCTCTGGTTTTCTTATTTAAAGGGTTCTCTACACCCTATTGTAATCATCCAACCTTTTCAATACAAGTTTATTCATCTTTTGCGGCTCTCTCTCTCTCTAAAAGAAGTGTGCCGAGTTCTGGTGTGTCATATCCAGAGTCTAAGGGTGTTTAGTTTGGTGTGTCATATCCAAATCATTCATCTAGGAGTATCAAGAGATCATTCATCCCTCTTGTGTCACCATTCAATCCACACGCCTTGAAGAACTTGAGTCTCTGATTCGTTCTTGCAAGGATCTATCCATTCCCATCAACCAAAGAGCATCCTAGGGACGCATCAAGTGGTATCAGAGCAACTTTGGTTGGGAAGTACTCGCTTTCTCTCTTTGCTTTTGTTTCTTGTTTGTTTCCTTGTTTGCTTTTGATTATTGGCATCCGTGTAGCATCCATAACATCTTGAATAAGCATTAGACTACTTTGTTTAGGGCTGCTCAAGATTCATAATAGATTAGACAAGCATTCTTAGACTTTCCTTTTTTGGTTTTTTCGGAAGCCCTAGAGAGAGAGTAACCCTAGCCGCATGCATCTTCTTTGTCGATCACCTTGTTCTTGTGTCTAAGTTGTTTATCACCTAGAACACGAGTAAAAGAAGCTTATTAGGTTGCTAGGAAAGCTTAGAAGAGTTTAGGAATAGGTTTAGAAGCATTTCCATTTTGCTTGAATCAATTTCCTTTTCTTAGCCGATTTCCTTTTCACTTTTGTCTTGCATTGTACGATTGTTTGCTTTTCCTTTTTGCTTGTTTTTCTTTTCCTTTTTGCTTGTCTTCTTCCCTAGAACTCTTTACTGGTTGTCTTGTTTATCTTTAAGCAGGTACAATGGTGTCCGAGTCTGAGGAAGAGGCTGAACTCGTCAGGAGAAACAAACTCCTCATGGAAGCTATGACCGAGCAACTTAACCAAAGTATGGTAGCAACCATGACCGAGATGATGAGGACCAGCCTCAGTGACATCAGAAGAGAGTTGAGAGAAGACATAAGGAGAGCTTCTAGTCACTTACCAAACCAAGAGACTAGGAGAGAGGAGAGACCACAAGCGGCACACCAAGCAAATCGCCAAACAACTCGCCAAGAGCATGATGGTTATGAGGAGACTGATGAAGAGTATGATCACCTTAGTGAAATCTTGAGAGAAACTTGAGTATAAACAGAAGAAAGAGTGAAGGATCGAGAGAATAGAGAGACTTAGACAAGAAAATGAAGAGAGATCCGGGTAGACTTAAGAGAAACCATGAGAGAGTGTAGAGAGATAAACAAGAGAGAGAGACTGAAAATACTCGTTATGATTAATGATAAGCAAGCTTTACAATATATAGAGGAGATTAGGATAAGGTTTCAACGTTAACAAAGACCAAAAGCATGTGTGGTCAAGCCGGGGAGGAGCGTCTATTTGAAATGCTTGGACCAGAAGCTCCACACGTTTGATGCCAAAGGGATCTTGACCAGATGCTCTTCCAGCCATGAGCCAGCCTGTCAGAGACGCGCCTTTCTTATCCTTTTGGTCAAGCTTCCCGCGTGGTAAGTGATCAAGGTAACTCTTGGTCGATTAACCTCTTCCCCGGGTAACTTCATCTTCAAGGTAAGTTTGGGGTGTACGGCCATTGTACGGCCTTTGTACGGCCATTGTACGGACACCCCAAACTCAAATCCTCCCAAATCCTCTATGCTTCCTCTTATCATTAATCAGCTTATTCAACACTCCCCCTCAAGCTTGACTATGGGAATCAGTCAAGCTTGGATGCCATGAGATCTTCCTCATTAAAAACCTTATCAAAGAAAACCCTCCTTAGGGATAAAACCTTGACAAGGAAAAGAGTAAAGACCTCATGACAAAGGGGCTCAGTTCCTTCTGGTGAGATCAATGAGTCCTAACCTCGTGTGAATGGACTCAATGGTCTTCTGTCTGGCTGCCTTGGTGAAACACATCAGCTAGTTGATCCTCACTCCTTGTGTAGCAAGGTAAGATGTCCCCGGATACAATCATTTGCCTCACCTTGTGGCAATCCACTTCAATGTGCTTTGTTCTTTCATGGAACACCGAGTTGGAGGCAATGTGGATGGCTGCTTGGTTGTCACAATGCATGGTCATAGGTGTGTCTTGATCAACCCCCAAGTGCTTCAGTATGCCCTTCATCCAAACTAACTCATTTGTCAGCTTCAGCATGGCTCTATATTCAGCTTCTGCGCTTGAGCATGACACCACCTTTTGCTTCTTGCTCTTCCAAGTGACCAGGTTCCCTCCAATGAATGTGCAATAACCGGTTGTGGACTTCCTATCCATCCTATCCCCAGCCCAATCAGCATCACAGTACCCTACCACTTCAGTACTCTTGTTGCAACCCATCCAAACTCCTTGGTTGATTGATCCATTCAGGTACATGAGCAATCTCTTCACCATGTTCCAGTGATGCTCCTTTGGGGCTTGCATATGTTGACTCACCTGATTCACAGCAAAGCATATATCAGGTCTTGTTATGGTTAAGTAAATTAACTTACCAACAAGCTTTCTGTAAAGCTTGGCATCTTGAAATGGTGGACTATCTTCAATCTCCCCCTCACGTGGCACTTTATATCCATCTTCAAGAGGAGTTCTAGATGTCTTCCCTCCATACATCCCTGCATCTTTCAAAAGATCAAGTGTATACTTTCTTTGGGACAGAAATAAACCTTCCTTAGACCTACATAACTCAATTCCAAGAAAGTATTTCATCTCCCCCAAATCTTTAATTTCAAAGACAGATTTTAGATAGTCTTTAGTAGATTGTATACCTGCCTTGTCACTTCCAGTAATGATGATATCATCAACATATACTAGGAGGACAACTATACCTGAGGATGTAATGAGAGTGAAGAGGGTGTGGTCGAGTTCAGACCTTTTGAAGCCTCTCCCATTCAAGGTGGTGCTGAGTTTGTTGTACCATGCTCTTGGTGACTGCTTAAGACCATATATAGCTTTCCTCAACCTTAGAACGTTTCCTTTCTTCACCAAATGTTCCAAACCAGGTGGAGGATACATGTAGACTTCATCTTCAAGTTCTCCTTGAAGGAATGCATTCTTTACATCCATTTGCCAAAGATCCCATTCCAAGTTCACTGCCACTGACAATACAATCCTGATGGTGTGAAGCTTTGCAACTGGAGCAAAAGTGTCTAGGTAATCTTCACCATAAGTCTGAGTAAATCCTCTAGCAACCAATCTGGTCTTCTTTCTATCCACCTTCCCATTTGCTAGGTACTTAATTGTGAAGATCCACCTACTAGACACTGCCTTCTTCCCTCTTGGCAGCTCACTCTCATACCAAGTGTCATTCTTAACCATTGCATCAGCCTCAGCTCCTACTGATTCCTTCCATTCCTTATCCTTGATTGCTTCCTCATAGGATGCTGGAACATAGCTCTCATCCAGACTTGTCATAAAGGCACAGTGATCTTCAGGATAGAATGCTAAGGGAGCAAGATACTTGAGATGGATGTTCAACAGCCTGCGCATTGTAATAAACTCTGGTGTTTATCCAGTTGGATGGAGGGTGTCTCACTCTTGTACTCCTCCTCAGTGGTTGAACAGCAGGTTGAGGTTGGTCTACCTCTCCTTCTTCATGCTCATCTTGTTCATCTCCTCCTTCTTCCTCCACATTTCCTTGATCGCCATCTTGATCATGAGTGCCTGATCCTTCTTCATCTTGATTCTGATCAGTTCCAATTCCATTCCCCCCCTCATGATCAAGGTGGGGAGCTTGATTTCCTTCAGTAGTGGGGGGACCCTGATGTTGTCCTCCTCCATGTTGTTGATCTTGAGACATGTTAATCCCAAGACTCTCCAGGATGATCCTCAAATTAGATGCCTTGTCAGTAGCTAAGTCTTTTAACTCTGTCTGGTTCTTCTCTTCATAGAAGCCTCTATCCTCCACAAACTTTACATCCCTTGACACCAGAACTCTTCTTGTTTCTGGATCATAACACTTGTACCCCTTTTGAGTTGGCGAGTACCCTATGAACATCCCCTTTGTGCTCTTTGCCTCCAACTTGTTCCTTAGCTCTCCTGGTTTGAGAACAAAACAGAGGCAACCAAAGACCCGGAGATGGTCTAAGGTTGGTCTATGCTTGTTCAAAACCTCAAATGGTGACTTATCCTCAAGGATTCTGGTTGGTGTTCTATTGATCAGATAACAAGCAGTAGACACTGCATCACTCCAGAACCTCTTTGGAACATTAGCTTGGAACATCATAGACCGTGCTAGCTCCATAAGGTGTCTGTTCTTTCTCTCTGCCACTCCATTCTGTTGAGGTGTATATGGACAGCTTGTTTGGTGGAGAATTCCATGTTGAGATAGGTGTTGCTTGAATGCTTGACTTGTATACTCCCCACCATTATCTGATCTAAAAATTTTAAGCTTGGCATTGAAATGGTTAGTTACATAGTTTTGAAAATTTCTAAATGCATCAAGCACCCTATCTTTAGATGGAATCAAGGTTATCCAGGTGTATTTAGACTTCTCATCTATGAATGTAACAAAGTACTTATGGTTCTCCCTAGACAAACAAGGGGCAGTCCAAACATCCGAGTGAATTAAATCAAAGCAATGATCATAGATAGTTGTGGATTTATGAAACACAGTCTTACAATGCTTGCCTAAGATACAAGCTTCACAATCATTATTTTCAAACACAACACCTGGAACCATTAAGTTTAAAGCTCTAACATGAGGATGTCCTAGTCTAGCATGCCACAAAGCATTCTTATTCAAACCAGAAGTAGAAACAGAAGTAAATGAACATCTATGATCAGGAAAGGAAGTAAGCTCTTCAAGCAAATATAGATCGCCTTTTGTCACTCCTTGTCCAACCAACTGACTGCTCTCAATATCCTGAAACTTCACATCATTAGGGCTAAAGATAACATTACAATTAAGATCAGTAGTGCACTTCTTAACAGACAACAGGTTTGAGGTGAATTCAGGCATATAGAAAGCTCTTGTTTCCTTATCAAAACAGTTTCAACTTGCCTATACCTCTAATTGGAATCCTATCTCCATTAGCAATCATAACATGTCCATTTGCTGGTTCTATATCTCTAATAAGACTCGTATCACTTATCATGTGATGAGATGCACCAGAATCAATTATCAAAGGCTTAGTTATGTTATGAGCAGTATGAGATTGACCAATTATTCTAGCATGAGTATAGACATTATCAGTATGATCAAGGAAACTCAGTGTTAGTTTAAAGCAAGACTCGGTGTTTTTGATTAAGCAGAACTTTTTAGGAAAGCAGAGTAGAGTGTATTCGCTTCGTTGAGAGATTTTGAGAGAGAGAACGAGACGAAGAAGCGTGTAGGCAGGAGGATTTGCTTTTCCTTATTTTCATTTAGAGGCTATACAACTTGTTTTTATACGACAAAGGAGACAAGAAGAATAGAATTAATCTATTCTGGTCTGAACCAGAGAGAAAGGGACAGCTCCTGATTTCTTTGGTCTGATCTCTATTTCAAATTTCAAAGCTGACGAGTTCCCTGCTTGCTAGTGTAGTTGATCGCATGTAATGCGACTATATCAGCTCGTAGTAGATTTGTCGGCACTGTACGTTGACTATATGCAGCTCGCCATGTAGTTGAGGCATGTAGTCAACTATGTCACTTGCCTATGTACAGCACATATGTTCTTCTCTTATCTATCAAATCTCAGGTCAATACTCCCCTCACAGCTTGACCTAGTGTGAAGCCCAAGTCAGCTTGGAAGGACCATGACAAACATCCCTGCATTAAAACCAGTTAGTATGCAAAACCCATTGGGATCAAAAACACACTAAGGAAAGAGTAGACCGGTATCTTTCAAGTAGTCAGGGCAATGTAGCTTTTGAGTGAGATGCTATATCACGCCCAAGCTTTGGGTATATGAACTCACACACTTGGAGCTTGCAGCCTGCTTGGTGAATATATCTGCAGCTGATCCTCGAGCATTCTCGTGTAGCAAGGTAGGATCATCTCTTGTACACACTTGTCATTTCTCTACTAACTTTGTGTGGCAGTCGCACCTCAATGTGTTTGGTCGCTCTCTCATGGTAACACTGCACAGCTTTGAGGACTATGTGCGATGGCGGCTTGGTTATCACAATGCAGTTGTGATTAGGAGCAGTGACTATCTGATGCCGCAAGTCTTTCAGTAAGCTTGCTTTATCCATACTAGCTCTGCTTTAGTCAGTCTCATGGCTCTATATTCAGCTTGCAGCACTTGAACATGACACCACCTTTTGTTTCTGCTTGCTTTTCGCATGTGACGCAGTTGCTCCAATGAGGTGCAGTAGCCTGTTGTTGATTTTCTTCATTCCTGGGATCTCTGCGCGCAATCTGCATCACAGTAAGCCACCACTTCTGTGTTGCCATTGCAACCCATCCATACACCTTGCCTGGAGCACACTAAGTATCTGAGAATTCTCTGCCACCATTTTCCAATGATGGACCTTTGAACTATGCATATGCTCGGCTTACCTGGTTCACAGCAAAGCAAATATCGAGGTCTAGTATCGGTTAGTATATTGAAACTTACGCTTTTGCACTAGTCGCCTATATTGCTTTGGATCATCAAAAAAAGTGTTCTCATGGACACTACCGCCCCTCACCGCAATACCTCTTATATGCCACTCTTCGGAGTCCCGGATGGTCTTAGCTTGTTGTTTGTTTCTCGGTCGCAAGTATCGCTGCCACTCATTTAGCTAATGCAAAGTGTGTACTCTTCTTTGGGACCACAGTTTCCCCTTTCCAGAAGAGCCCCTCTTGTAGATGCGGCATACTTCATACCAAGAAAGTAGGGCTTTAGTTTGCATTTCCAAGATCCTTACATATCGAAATACAGATTTTTAGAAACCGGGCTTTCAGTGTCTGTATACTTCTATTGTCACTTCCTGTGACTGATGATGATCGTCAACATACACAATGGATGACATACTATACAGTGTTCGTTGATTGGCCTTTCTGGTGAGTGTGAACAAGTATGATCAGTATTCTCGATCGGTGAATGCCTCTTCCATTCAAGGTGGTATGCTGGAGTTTGTGATACAGGCTCTTGGTGATTGTTTAAGCCATAGATTGCCTTCTTGAGTCCTCCACACCTTTCCTGGCTTCACCATGTGCTGCTAGACCCGTGGTGGCTCATATAACCTGCATTCTCCAGCTCTCCTTGTAGGAAGTGCATTCTTGACATCCATTTGCCACAAATCCGCACTCCACAGTTACTGCAGAGATAGTAGAATTCTGATGGTGTGGTAGCTTTTGCTACTGGTGCGAAGTGTATCCTAAGTAGTCTTCTCCATATGTTTGAGTGAATCCTGCTTGCAACGCAGTCACTGGTCTTCTTTCTCTCCGGCTTTCCGCATTGGCTAACGGTACTTGATTGTGTGTATTAGCCTACTTGTGACTGCCTTCTTGCCTTTGGGGAGCTCGAAGTCTCAAACACAGGTTATTCTTCTTGATCATAGCTCCATTTCATCACCAACGACTCTCTCCATTGCATCATTGGCCATAGCTTCTTCATATGGTGCAGCTTGATCAGCCTGATCAGTCTGCAAACTCAATGATATCGCGGGATTCAATGTATGGAATGTGGCTAAGCTACTGATCAATGCTTGGCTTAATGGAAGTTTCATGGTCTTATTGGCATGATCTATGAGGTTTCTGGACAGAGAGAGGAGACCGACTCATTGGTATAGGCTTGAAACAGCTTGAACAGAGAGGAAATTCAATCGCAGAGCTGAGCTTACAGGAGATATGGAGACGGCATTCTCCTGCGTCAATTATGTATGCGATAACAAGGAAACATTTCAGGAGTTGTCTGGATTGGGTTAGATTGAAGTTTGCTCAAAGATAAGGCTTTTTCGGCCCAAAAGAGAGTTGCAACCAGATGCTTGATACCACATTGCTTTCTTGCTGGATCAACAGGACGTGGAGGATGCTAAACCCATTAGGAGACACTCCAAATCAAGTTCAAGTCGTGGCAAGGAGGAAACAAAGAAGAAAACCAGCTTGTTGGTTTATTCTTTTCTGTGTAATTTGATTCATTAAATTAAACGTCAAAGACAATTAGGATTAGTAAACCAATTTCGAATTGGATTAGGACTTTTAGTAAACCATTCTGGTTTAGGATTAGGGTTTCTATTTCCTGCTTTAACATATGTAGCCACGTTTTTGGGCATGGAATCAATCAATCGACTTCTTTTTTTTCATCTCTTTGTTTTGAGTTTTCTCTCAATTCTGCTGGTGTGTAATATCCAGCTTGGGTTCTCTGATTTGGTGTGTCATATCCAGATCAGAAGCCTTGGAGTATCAGGAGGCGAGCCATCTCTCTTGTGTCCCACATCAATCCACAAAGCCTTGATACAGATCGAGTCTTTGATTCTCTGTTGGCAAGGATTATCTCTGTGATCCATCCTAGACACTAAGCAGGGTGATCTGTGTCTGTGGAGCAGAAAGAAAACATCTTTTGAGCATCCCATAGCTCTGAGGAGAAGACCATATTCATCATCGCAGTCATCCACGCACGCCCCTTCAGAGTGATCGCAGGGAGAGACAGCCATTCCACGGCGTACCAAGTGTATCAGAGCCACTTGAAGGTTATGGGTTTGAAGTTCTAACGCTAGGAGAACGAAATACATCCATACCAAGCATATCTTCCATGTATTCTTTTAGAATCAATAGACAATGAATGAGAAGAGTACTGAGAAGCAATATTGAGATGAAGAACCAAAGATAAGAATATGCATT
>CAJHQP010011975.1:0-13549 GCA_905132765.1 Moricandia arvensis
GAAGGACGCAATGAATCAGAGATTTGTTCCACAACACTTTCACCGAGATCTACAGAGGAAGTTCAGATCACTTAAGCAGCTCAGCAAGTCAGTGGAAGAGTACTATGAGGAGTTTGAGAAGCTGAGAAATCGCCTGGACCTTAATGAGGATGAAGAGGCTACTATGGCTCAGTTTATTGATGGACTACAAGATAGGATAAGCTGCAAGGTTGAGAGGCAGATTTACACTGATATGAGGGATCTCTTTCACCTAGCTGTCCAAGCAGAGCAACACATCAAGAAGAAGAGCTCCAAAAGCAAGTCTCAATCCACCTGGAACTCAAGCAACAACAACTACAACAAACCAGTGGACAAGGGAAAAGGAATTGAAGGGGATAACAGACCTAAGACTCGTCCCACTGAACCCAACAAAGACACCAGAGCAGAACCAGGGAAGAACACTAACCCCCAGCGTTCCAGAGACATTACTTGCTTCAAGTGTAGAGGCCGAGGACATATGGCCAGAGAATGCCCAAACCAGAGAGTCATGATGCTCACTGAAGATGGTGGATATGAGTCTCATGATGAAGATGATCCGTTGGTTCAAGAAGAACTTGGAGAGATTGAATATCCAGACGTGGGAGAGAGCTTGATGATCAGGCGTGTGCTTAATGTCCAGATGCAACCAGCTGAGACCATCCAAAGAGAAAACATATTCCACAGCCGATGTACCATCAGAGGCAAGGTATGTAATCTTATCATAGATGGTGGGTCTTGCACCAATGCTGCTAGTGCTTATATGGTAGATAAACTTGGATTAGAAAAGACTAAGCATCCGCATCCATATAGACTAAGATGGCTAGATGATAAGGTTGAGCTACAAGTTAAAGAACAAGTCAACATTCCATTTAGCATTGGTAAGTATCAAGACGCAGTAACATGTGATGTAGTACCTATGCAAGCAGGGCATGTACTGTTAGGTAGGCCATGGCAGTGGGATAGAGAAACTAAACATGATGGTAGGTCTAACATGTACACTTTCATGCATGATAAGCGCAAGGTTAGCTTAGCACCTCTCACACCAGCACAAGTTCATGAATTCCATTTACAAATGGCTAAAGATAAAGAGAAATCTGTTAAGTCTAATTTTCTTATTAGGCCTAGTTATGTCAGGAAGGCTGCTGCTACTAAACACACAATGCTACTAATGATCTTTAAGGAGCTTTTGAGTGCAGGTTCTGATGTGGTTACACTTCATCCAGAGATTACTAGGCTTCTTGACAGGTTCAAAGATGTGTTTCCAGAGGAGATTCCAGCCGGTTTACCACCACTTAGAGGCATAGAACACCAAATAGATTTCATACCCGGAGCCCCTTTACCAAACAAACCAGCCTATAGGGTAAACCCTGAGGAAACCAAAGAGTTAGAGAGACAAGTTCAGGACCTATTAGACAAAGGATATGTTAGGGAAAGCCTTAGTCCTTGTGCTGTACTTGTCCTATTAGTACCAAAAAAGGATGGAACCTGGAGGATGTGTGTAGACTGCCGTGCCATAAACAACATCACCATTAAGTATAGGCACCCCATACCTCGTCTAGATGACATGCTAGATGAGCTAAGTGGAGCCACAATCTTCTCCAAAATAGACCTTAAGAGTGGGTACCATCAGGTGAGAATGAAAGAAGGTGATGAGTGGAAGACTGCTTTCAAGACAAAGCAAGGTTTATATGAATGGTTAGTGATGCCATTTGGACTCACCAATGCCCCTAGCACCTTCATGCGCCTCATGAACCACATTCTTAGACCATACATCAGTAAGTTTGTTGTGGTTTACTTTGATGACATCTTAATTTACAGTACTTGTTTATTTGATCATGTGACACATCTTGAGCAAGTACTAGAGACACTTCGGCAAGAAGGGCTAGTGCACATTCTGCACTGATAAACTTGTCTTCCTAGGTTTTGTTGTGAGTTCACAGGGATTACAGGTTGATGAGGAGAAGATAAAGGCAATACAAGACTGGCCAGAGCCCACAAACATTAGCCAAGTCCGGAGTTTTCATGGTTTGGCCAGCTTCTACAGGCGTTTTGTTAAAGACTTCAGTAGTATAGCTGCACCACTCACTGCCGTAGTAAAGAAGAGTGTTGGGTTCACATGGGAAAAGGCCCAACAAGAAGCTTTCCAGACCTTAAAGGATTGCCTAACCCATGCCCCGGTTCTAGCTTTACCTGACTTCAACAAGACCTTTGAAGTGGAGTGTGATGGATCAGGGATTGGGATTGGAGCCGTGTTGATTCAAGGAAGGAAGCCAGTTGCTTATTTTAGTGAGAAGCTAGGTGGAGCAGCTCTCAACTATCCGACCTATGACAAGGAGCTGTATGCTCTAGTGAGGGCCTTAGAGACATGGCAACACTACCTGCTATCTAAGGAGTTTGTGGTCCATACTGACCATGAGACTCTAAAGCATCTAAGAGGCCAAACAAACCTTAAGAAGAGGCATGCCCGCTGGATGGAGTTTATAGAGACCTTTCCTTACATCATCAAGTACAAGAAGGGAAAGGAAAACATTGTAGCTGATGCCCTTTCAAGAAGATATGTTTTGATTGCCACAATGGAAGCCAAGGTGATGGGGTTTGAATTCATCAAGGATCTATATGGAGGAGATCCGGATCTTGCTGAGATCTATTCTAGTTGTACCGGAGGTCCACAAGGGAAGTTCTACTTACATGAGGGGTTTCTATTTAAGGGCAAGAGACTGTGCATCCCTCAGTGTTCACTGAGAGACTTGATCACCAGAGCAGCTCATGGAGGAGGGCTCATGGGACATTTTGGAGTGGATAAAACCTTAGCTGTGGTACGAGAACATTTCTATTGGCCTCATCTCAAGAAGGCAGTAGAATCCCATTGTGCAAAATGTGTAACTTGCAAGAAAGCTAAGTCCAGAGTACAACCCCATGGTCTATACATGCCACTACCTATTCCCACTGCTCCTTGGGTGGATATCTCCATGGACTTCGTACTAGGCTTACCCAAGATTCAACATAAGGATTCAATCTTTGTTGTGGTGGACAGATTCTCCAAAATGGCACACTTCATACCTTGTGCTAAGGTGAATGATGCATCTAAAACGGCTGATCTGTTCTTTAAAGAGGTGGTACGCTTACATGGAGTCCCCCGGACCATAGTTTCTGATCGAGATAGCAAGTTCTTGAGTCATTTCTGGAGGACCTTGTGGAAGAAGATGGGAACAAAGCTGCTATTCTCCACCACATGTCATCCCCAAACGGATGGACAGACTGAAGTAGTAAACAGGACCCTCTCTACGCTGCTTAGATCCACCATTGGGAAGAATATGAAGAACTGGTTGGACTGCATTCCATTCATAGAGTTTGCATACAACCGGGCTCAACACTCAGCTACTAAGATGTCACCTTTTGAAGCTGCTTATGGTTTCAACCCTAAGACCCCTTTAGACCTCAAGCCATTACCACCAGCTGAAGTGATTAGTCTGACCGGAGAAACAAAAGCTGAGTAAGTAAGGGAGTTGCATAAGAAGGTTAAGGAGAACCTGGAAAAGAGAACTGAGCAGTATGTCAAGCAAGCCAACAAGGGGCGCAAAGAGATTGTGTTTGAACCAGGAGAGTGGGTTTGGTTACATATGAGGCAAGAAAGGTTTCCCAACCAGAGGAGCTCCAAGCTGAAACCAAGGGGAGATGGTCCATTCCAAGTTGTTGAGAGGATCAACAACAATGCCTACCGTATTGACCTTCCAGGTGAGTTGAATGTGTCATCAACCTTCAATGTTGCTGATTTATCTCCTTGTTTTGCAGATGAACCAGTTTTGAGGTCAAAACCTTTTGGAGAAGGAGGGAATGATGAGGACATTCAACCCGAGCTTGAACCAGACCTAACTGAACCTGATATCCAAGACATGATAAGCAATATAACTAAGGCAGAGACTGTTCAAGAAGTGCCAGTACCAACCGTATACAAGGGAGCTATAACCAGACAAAGAGCTAAAATACTTCAACATAAGTTTAATGAGAGCATGATACTTGCTTCTGATCTTGAACAGGTTAACACCACTAAAGAAGCTACTGATGATAGCACCAAGATGGATGCCCTAAAGATGGGAGAGCCAAGCTTGAAGGGTGATGGACCGGGTAAACATACCAAAGCATCAAGAGGAGATCCCTGGCCACTCATTCCGAACCACAGCCACAACAATCTGATGATCATCGCCATAGAAGACCAACTTGCCTAGCAAGACTCTTGGACTGATCAAGTAACTAGGCCAAGCTCCTTGTGTGTGCTCTTTTCCTTGCTCTTGGTTTTGCCCCAGTGGGTTTTACGGAGGAAGGTTTTTAACGAGGCCACAATCTGCTTCACATATTTCCTAGATGCTATTTCGGTCCAAGTTATGACGAATTATGTCATTTTCTTATATTTCCTTTTTTTTTAAACTATAGTTTTTATTTCTTGACCTAAAGGAGCCTGTTCCTTTAGGCCTATTTATAGTTTTGCACGCCCCCTTTCTTTGGGCAGTCTTGAATAAACAGAAAACCTTTTCTTCGGAAACCCTAGAATTCTCTCTATAGAATTCGCCTCTTTTCTCTCTGCCTTGTGAGACCAGTACCTCCACGGCCTAGAGAAACCTTGTGTTGTATCACGAGACCCTCCACTCCTCGTGTGGTGCACTTCAATCCATCAAGTTACTTCTGTCCAGATTCCTTTGGTTGATTAGATCAATCCAGACGAGTCACCCCTTGTGCAGATCGGCTCCCTCTCTTGTACTAAGGATCATACAGCCTTTGATAGCTTAGGCTTGTATCACCATGACATTTAAAACACTTCACATCTCTGGTTCTCGTGGCTGGAGTTTTTCCTTTGTCATCTCTGCCATTTCCAGAAGTCTTAGTCTCCTATTTTGGCTTGTTGAAAGCCTTCTCTTCTTTGTTGTAGGCTGGTTTAGAAGATGACCCATGCTGTTTTCTGGTATAGGACTTCCTCTTGTTCTGTTGCTCAATAAGCACTGCTTTGTGAAGAAGTTCCTCTATGGTGTTGAACTCTTGCATCTCTAGCCGATCCTGCATTTCTCTGTTCAAGCCTCCTTGAAACCTTGCCATGGTTGATTCATCATCTTCATTAACATTGGCCTTGATCATGAGAGTTTCCATCTCCTGGAAGTAATCTTCAACACTCTTAGTTCCTTGAGTCAGTCTTCTGAGTTTTTGATGGAGATCTCTGACATAGTGACTTGGAACAAATCTAGCCTTCATGAGAGTCTTCATCTCGTACCAGGAAGTAACTGGAGCCATTCCAGTGTGTCTTCTCTTGTGCATAATCTGTTCCCACCAGTTGACTGCATATCCACTAAACTCAGTTGCAGCAAGCTTCACTTTCTTCTCTTCAGTGTAGTTTTGGCATTCAAAAACTAACTCCATTTTTCTTTCCCACTCCATGTAAGCATCAGGATCATTCTTACCAA
The DNA here is from genome assembly GCA_905132765.1 of Moricandia arvensis. Classification (NCBI taxonomy): domain Eukaryota; kingdom Viridiplantae; phylum Streptophyta; class Magnoliopsida; order Brassicales; family Brassicaceae; genus Moricandia; species Moricandia arvensis. The sequence continues at coordinate 5,469 of CAJHQP010011975.1, forward strand.
GGAAAGGTGGAATTCTAAGCTTGATATTACCCAGGTTATCATCAGTTTTTGGTCGTGGGTTGTAGCTTCTCCTGGATCTAACATCACTCCTTCCTGAAGATGAATAAGCACCATCGGAATCATCCTCTCTTGCTTCTCCTCTGGTTCTTCTTGCAGGGCGGTCAGCAGCTCTGTTTTTAGGATGTCTAGTTCCATAAAAGAACTCATTGGCTTCCTCTTCTCTTTTTGTCAAGTTATCTGTGACCTGCTTGGTAATCTCAGCAATCAGAGCCTGCATCTGAAAAGGATTAATATTGACAGTAGGTGTTGTCTCCTCTGCTTGATTATTGTTGTCAACTGACATGGTTCCTGCAAAATCAACAAACTTTAGCAAAACACAGGACTCACTCTTTCTCTCACGATCCTCCTTTGTTCTCTCAAGTTTTGTGGTGAAGGTGATTCAAAAGTTCTGTAACCAACCCAATCAAATGAAACTGCAGAAACCCAAAATCCCAAAGAAAAGAGAAAGAGACAGATTGCAAGATTTTGGATGAGCAAGTGATTTTACCAAACCTCAGTCCGATTTCTCCTAGACTGAACCCGATTTCTCCTGGGGATATTTTAATCAGATCTGGCTCACTTGCAAACAGATAGACAGATAAGAGATTGATAAGAACAGAAAAACCCAGAATAAAAGATGAATTCGAAATCCCAAAGATATGAACTTGAAATCCCAGAAAGTTTCAGACTTTGATAGATTAAAGATTGAAAAATAACCCAGAACTGGTAGATCGACAGAGTGGTTGCTCTGATACCACTTAATGACTTCTTCCCAAGGATTTCCACTCTGATTTTGGTTGGATCTACTTTGTAACAGATTGAAAGATGAAGGTTTTGATGGATATTGGTTTGATGGGCGAAATAGGGTTGATATATGGCTGGGTTGAAAGGGAATCGATGGATTGATTTCTGAATATTTTCCATGTCCAGAACTTCATAAATCAGTCCAAGATCACATCACTCAGCTTCAGCACTTGAACACGAGACCACTTTCTGCTTCTTGCTCTTCCAAGTAACCAGGTTCCCTCCAATGAAGGTGCAATAGCCTGTAGTGGACTTTCTGTCAGCTCGGTCTCCTGCCCAATCTGCATCACAGTAACCCACCACTTCAGTGCTCGCATTGCATCCCATCCATATTCCTTGGCCAGAAGATCCATTTAGGTAACTGAGGATCCGGTCCACCATCCTCCAGTGATGTTCCCTTGGTTCTTGCATGTGTTGGCTCACCTGGTTCACAGCAAAACAGATATCAGGACGAGTGATAGTTAAGTAGATTAGCTTACCAACCATCCTCCTATAGAGTTTAGGATCTTCAAGGTATTGGCTGTTCTCAATCTCCCCCTCACGTGGAACTTTATACCCATCCTCCAGTGGCATTTTGGCTGTCTTTCCACCTAGTTTACCTGCATTCTTCAAAAGATCAAGTGTATATTTCCTTTGGGACATGAATAGACCTTCCTTGGCTCTACATATCTCAATACCAAGGAAGTATTTCATCTCCCCTAGGTCTTTAATCTCAAACACAGTTTTCAAGTAATCTTTTGTATCTTGTATACCCTCTTTGTCACTTCCAGTTATGATGATATCATCAACATAAACTAGAAGGACAATAATACCTGAGTTTGTGGTGAGAGTGAAGAGAGTGTGGTCGAACTCAGACTTTCTGAAGCCTCGCACATTCAGTGTAGTGCTTAGTTTGTTGTACCAAGCTCTAGGCGACTGCTTTAGACCATAGATTGCTTTCTTCAACCTCAAAACATTTCCTGGTTTCACAAGACTCTCAAGACCTGGTGGAGGCTTCATGTAGGCTTCATCTTCAAGTTCTCCTTGAAGAAAGGCATTCTTGACATCCATTTGCCAAAGATCCCATTTCAGATTGGTTGCCACTGATAGAACAATCTGAATGGTATGGAGTTTAGCAACTGGTGCAAAGGTGTCAAGATAGTCTTCTCCATATGTTTGAGTGAAACCTCTAGCCACCAATCTAGTTTTCCTCCTTTCTATCTTCCCATTTGGCAGGAACTTGATGGTGAATATCCACATACTGGTTACTGCCTTCTTCCCCTTAGGTAGCTCACTTTCATACCATGTCTCATTCTTGATCATGGCATTAGCTTCATCAGCAACAGAGGCTCGCCATCTTTCATCCTTCATAGCTTCCACATATGACCGAGGAACTTGGTTTTCATCCAGACTTGATATGAATGCCCAATGTTCTCTTGGAAGCTTTGCAAAAGAACATACCACCTGACTTGGATGAGCTACTGCTTGGGCATTATAGTACACTCGAGTGTTTACCCAGTTTGATGGGTCTCTTCTTACCATCATACTTCTTCTTAGTGGTAGTGCTTCTTCCACTGGTTCCTCATGACCTTCTTGCTCAGGTTCAGGTCCATTGTTATCTTCACTTCCTTCTTCACTTGCTACCTCACCTTGATCATGATCTCCTGAGTGCTCCTCATCTTGGCTTCCATCCTCAGGTTCATTTCCCCCTTCATGATCATGGTGGGTTTGACCTTCAGCTTCATTAGGTTCTTCTTGTCTTCTTTGATCCTGGGTTGTATTGATCCCAAGACCTTCAAGAATGATCCGGAGACTAGCAGCCTTATCAGAAGCTTGGGATAGATCCTTCAAATCATCCCAACTCTTTTCTTCATAGTACCCTCTTGACTCCACAAACTTTACATCTCTGGACACCAGGACTCTCCTCGTCTTTGGATCAAAACATTTGTACCCCTTCTGTGTTGTTGAATACCCCAAGAACAGGGCTCTTGTACTCTTTGGTTCCAGCATATTCCTCATCTCCCCGGGTACCAGAACAAAGCAAAGACACCCAAACACCCTTAGATGACTCAAGACTGGCTTTTCTTTATTTAGAACTTCAAATGGAGCTTTGTCATCCAGAACTCTGGTGGGTGTCCTGTTGATCAGATAGCAGGCAGTCATCACAGCATCACTCCAAAACCTTTTGGGAACGTTTGACTGGAACATGATTGACCTAGCCACCTCCATAAGATGTCTGTTCTTCCTTTCAGCAACTCCATTTTGCTGGGGTGTGTAAGGACAGCTGGTTTGATGAAGGATCCCATGTTGAGCTAGATGTTGCTTGAATGCCAGGCTTGTGTACTCCCCACCATTATCAGACCGGAAAATCTTAATCTTGGCATGGTAATGGTTAATCACATACGCCTGAAAGTTTCTAAATGCATCAAGAACTCTATCCTTAGTTTGAATAAGTGTTATCCAGGTGTATTTTGATTTTTCATCAATGAAAGTTACAAAATATCTATAATTTTCTCTAGATAAACAAGGAGCAGTCCAAACATCAGAATGCACAAGATCAAAACACTTTTCATAAAGAGTATTAGACTTTGGAAAAACTGCCTTACAATGTTTACCCAAGATACATGCTTCACATTCATTATTCTTATACATGACACCTGGTAACATTAAACTTAGGGCTCTAACATGTGGGTGACCTACTCTAGCATGCCACAATGCATCATTATTAAACACAAAAGTAGAACTAAACGAGTATTTAAAATCAGAACGAGGGGCAATGTCTTCAAGCATGTAAAGATCTCCTTTGGTTACTCCCTTTCCGATCAACTTATGGCTCTCAATATCCTGAAACTTCACATCATTAGGACTGAATATGACATTACAATGCAAATCAGTGGTGCATCTCTTAACTGATAACAGATTAGAAGTGAACTCAGGCATATAAAAAGCTTTAGACTCCTTATCTAATAGATTCAACTTGCCAATTCCTCTTATTGCTATCCTATCACCATTAGCTATCATTACATGACCATGAGCCGGTTCTATGTCTTTTATCAATTTATCATCACTAATCATATGGTGAGAGGCTCCTGAATCAACTACAAGCGGTTTACTAGTGTTATAAGCATGATAGGAACTAGGCGAGTTCTGTTCTAAATGATCAATGTCTTTAAGCAGTCTAGATGCATCCTTATGAGAGTCATTTTCAGCTTTCAAGTGATCAGGGATACTAGACAACCTATAAGCAGCATAGGAAGACCCTAGAGGGTTACCAGATACATTACCATTCTCCTTGAGAGCTTTGATGAGGGCATCAATGTCTGACCTCCTGATCAGCTCATGATCCATGCTCTTCAAGGGAGTGTGTTGAGAAGTCAAGGCCTTTCCTTCCCCTTCACGAGTGGTTGAACCTGCTCCAGCTGAACCACCAGCTTCACTTGCCTCGGTTGAAAGGTGGGCTCTTGCATCACGTTCCTTCATGAACTTTGCTGGCTTGAGATTGTTGGATTTTCACCAGAGTATGTGGATCTGGGTTTGTGTGTGATGAACAAGCCTTTAAGGCAATGATGAACACGAAATGAAGAAGAGAATGGGTTCTGGTTTACTTGTGTGAACCTGAATCAGAATCAGAGACTAAGAGAGACTAAGAGAGATTAAAAGACTAAGAAAGGGGAAGACTTGAGAGGGATTCGAATCAAGAACACAACAAGCTTTATTTCTGAAGTGGAGAGGGGTTTTCCCCCTTTTTCCCCTTTTTTAATAATAAACTCGACAGGATACACAATATATAGAGAGAGATGGAAGGCTACACGGATCAAAACCCTAAGGAATAAGCATGTGAAGTCAAGGTAACCAGGCTGGTTAATTTGAAACTGGTGGCTCAGAAGCTCCACACGTTTGGACAGGCTGGAAAGGCTCTTCCTTTGCTTTTGGGCGGATGGATAAGGTTTCTTATCCATAAAACTTATCCATAAACGGCTCCTTGCCCTTTCTTTCTTCCTTTGGTTAGTGGATAAGGTTATGCACTCCTTAGCTCCTTCCTGGAAGCTCCCTTGGCCGAATATACCAAGGCATCTTCCTTTGGTCGCCTAAACCCTTCCTTTACACCCAAGTCTTGATCTTCACTTCAAACCCTAACCCTTCCTTGCCTCACAAGTCTTGAAGCTTCCTTGGCAAACACGTCTTGGTCATTTTAGGGTCCCTTGATGTGCCCTAACCTTCCCAAGACTCAAAACATCTTCTAAGATCAAATGGTCGAGTATTTGATGTTTCTGGGTTGAGTCTGGTCCGTACGGATCCGTACTGTCCGTACAGTCCGTACGGATCCGTACAATCCGTACACCTCACCCAAACATGGACCATTTGAACCCTTCTCTTCCCTAAAGCTTCCCAAGGTCTTCCTTAGACTTCTCCTTGATGTTACTCAGTCTCTTGCACACTCAGAAGCTGTCCACAGCCTTCTCGTTGCACAAGATCCTTCACACCACACTATCTTCTTTGCCTCCATCTCATCTCTCTCTTGTTCATTTGTATCTCTTCAAGTTAACAGAGATGGGGGTGGAGTATCCAGCACTGGCTCCTCTTATGACCCGGCTTCTTGCAGTGATCACAGTTGCCTCCAAACCTCCTATCTTCACCACCTCTTCTTTCATCAGGCCTGAACATGGCTCTGTTAGCCTGAACAGCCTCGACTTTATTGGCCAGGGATAGCTCCCCCTTTCCACCAAACAACCCCAAGGACCCTTCCTCCTTCTGGATCTGAGTACACACTTCCTCTAAAGTTGGAAGCTTTGGTGATCTGAGTATGTGCTTAATCAGATTGTTGAAGGCCGGATTCAGAGTCAACATCAACCCAAACACCTGATCTTGTTCACGCCTCTCCATGAGAATATCTTGATCTGTTGTGTTGGTTCTAAGCATCTCTAGTTTGGACCACAGTGCCCTGAACTTACCCAAGTGTTTGGTAAACTCAACATCTTCTTGAGCAAGAGTGTTTATGGCTCTCTTGAGCTCAAACACTCGGCTCAGATTGGAAGTGTTACCATAGATCTTCTGGAGAGTCTCCCACAGGTCCTTTGGAGTCTCACAGTAGCTGTAAGCTTCCAGGATGGGTGGATCTAGAGAACCTTGAATCATGGTTTGCACCATCATGTCATCTTGGATCCACTTCTGTTGAGCAGCTAAAGCAGCCTCCTTTGCACCTTCTTCCTCACTAGCAACTGATTTTGGAGCTTCATCAGTGATATGGCTCAATAAACCCTTGCTCCCAACCGCAGTCTTCACAAGACGAGACCACAACAGGTAGTTTCCACCACCTTTAAGAGTAACCGGAACAGCTAACATCACCTTGCTTCCTTCCCTCTTCTAAACGATTCTCAAGAACCCAGAAGTTTGAACCTTTGAACTCGAAATGAAGCTGAAGAAAGTAGATCTAAACACCAGGATGTAAGGAACCTAGCTCTGATACCATGAGATTTTTAGAATATAAGAGAGAGAGAACTAGATCAAGAGAGAAAGAGTGAACCGAGAAGAGATTCAGAGAGGAGATTGATTGATGTTCATGATGAACAAGAGAGAACGAGAGAGAAACTCAGAGAGAGTAAAATGTATTGCTTGATTTATTAACTAGAGAGGAGATACACTTATATAGGAAGAGAAGAGCTTTACAACGGATACAAAAGGTAAGGTAACCAGAGTGGGAACGTGGCTGGTCAAGGGAAGAGGAGCGTCTGATTCAAACTTGTTGCTGTGGGTGCGAGATCCTTTTGGCATCTTGACCAGATGCCTTCTTTTTCCAGCAAGGGACATGCTGTCTTGGTCAAGCCTAAACCCTTATCCGCGATCCATCTTCTTACTGAGTAACCCTAATGGTTAACTTCCTTCTTTTACCCACACCTTTTAGCCTGGCCTTCTTCCTGCCTTGTAACCCAAGTATCCACCATTGTTGTACGGACCTTGGGTTGTACGGACCAGGTCCATCCGTACAACTTGACCCGGAATTTGCACAAACCCAAAATGGTTTTTGGTCGAGTTTAAAGTGTTTTAGGTCGAGTGGTCCGTACGGTCGGCCGTACAGTCCGTACCATCCGTACACTCGCCCTATTTTTGCACAAACCTTCCTTTGATCCCAAACATCATTCTGAACCTCTTAAACCTCCTCTCTTTATTAACTCAGATCAACAGGACTATGTAAATGATCCTTATTCAGATCTCTTCTTATTCATGTAGTCGACTATATCACAGTGTAGTTGAGGCATGTAGTCGACTATATCACAGGACTATGTAAATGATCCTTATTCAGATCTCTTCTTATTTATGTCAATAGTACTCACTTATTTCAACACTCCCCCTCAAGCTTGACCATGTGAAACAAGTCAAGCTTGGAATGCCATGAGATCTTCCTCATTAAAAACCTTACCAAAGAAAACCCTCCTTAGGGATAAAACCTTGATAAGGAAAAGAGTAAAGACCTCATGACGAGGGGATCATTTGTTTGGAGTAAGATCAATGAGTCCCAACCTTGAAAGGATGGACTCCATTGTCTTTAATCTCGCAGCCTTGGTGAACACATCCTCAAGTTGATCCTCGCTCCTTGTATAGCAGGGCAATGTCACTCCTGAGACAATCATCTGCCTCACCTTATGGCAATCAACTTCTATGTGCTTTGTTCTCTCATGGAAGACTGAGTTAGATGCAATGTGAATTGCTCTTGATTATCACAATGCATTGTCATAGGAGTGGTCTGTTCAATCTCCAGATGCTTGAGAATACCTTTGATCCATACCAGCTCGTTTGTCAGCTTCAACATAGCTCTATACTCCGCCTCAGCACTTGAGCAGGAGATAACCTTTTGCTTCTTACTCTTCCAAGTAACCAGGTTTCCTCCAATGAATGTACAATACCCATTAGTTGATTTCCTATCCACTCTATCTCCTGCCCAATCAGCATCACAATACCCAACTACTTCTTTACTGCTATTACATCCCATCCAAACTCCTTGTCCAGGAGTTCCACTCAAGTACCTCAGTATCCTATCAACCATTTTCCAGTGATGGACCTTTGGAGCCTCCATATGCTGACTTACTTGATTCACTGCAAAGCATATATCTGGTCTTGTGATAGTCAAGTATATCAGTTTTCCAACCATCTTCCTGTATATCTTAGCACCCTCAAACAATTGGTTCTCTTCAGTCTCCCCCTCAAGTAGGACCTTATACCCCTCTTCAAGAGGTGTCTTGGCTATCTTTCCTCCAAGTACA
>CAJHQP010011976.1:0-13547 GCA_905132765.1 Moricandia arvensis
TTTTATGTTGTTTACCTTGTTCGATTTTTATTTGAGTAACGTTTATTATTGTTGCTTGTTGCTTTAACTTGATTTTTGAGTGTTTAATAGAGCTAACACAAAGAGAGATGATCAGAAGAGGGAATCTTAGACACTTTTTACTGTTACATGCTGTCGAGTTCATGTTGTTTGTCGACCATCGATCGATGGTCCTTGGCCGCCGTCGATCGATGGACACTTGGACAGAAAGGGACGAGATCTCGAGCAAATTCCCGAGATCGCTCCCAAAACTGAAGAGTTATACCAGAATGACTATCTTGAGGAAATATTTAATAAACAAAAAGAGCGGATCGCAAAAGTAGGAAACATCGATCGCGTCTCGTCACCAAGAATCGAGCGACACTCCGAACCCATAAACAATCGACCCTCATTACCAAGAATCGAGCGCCACTCTGAGCCTATAATCGATCGACGCGCTGAAGCAAGAAGCGATCAACACTCTGATCCATAACCAACCGAAACGATTACAACAAGGATCTACCAAGCAAATGCCTCCTTTCGTCCAAAAAAAAACGCTAAGCAGAAAAAGAAGAAGCTAGATAAAGCAATATGCAAGAAAGAGTTTGACAAATTAAACATTGAGATGCCTCTAAGCGAGGCCATTTACATCTCATCTGCTATTTAGTAGTACACGAAAGATGCGGCATCGCGAGGATTCCATGAATCAGAACACTGCGTGATGATGGTATCCGAGGAAGTGAGCGGAATTATTCAAGGAAAAACTCCAGTTAAACTCCCTGATCTTGGTAGTTTTGTTCTGGACTGCACTATCAGTGATGAGAGATTCCAAAGATGCCTTTATGTTTTAGGCTCTAGTGTAAACTTGATTACTTATTCAGTTGCAGTCACACTCAGGCTAACACAGTTTCAACCTACTAGTGTCACTCTAGTTTTAGCTGATAGATCCACTTGGGGAAGGCGTGCTTGATGACGTGCACGTACCCATTCATGAATGTGATATACCCGCAGATTTTATAGTGCTTAAATACGAGCAAGAACCCAAAACCTCGATTATTTTAGGAAGACCTTTCCTAGCCACTACCGGAGCAGTTATTGAAGTCAGAGGAGGACGCATATGCCTCGACATCGAGAAGATACCGATGGTAATTTACATGGAACAGATAATAAAACAGCCTCTGATCTACGGTCAAACCTACCTTATTGATTATCTCTCCGACCTAGTAGAAGAGTCATTCATGGTTACGTACTCAAACGATCCTCCCTCGAGAGAAATTACATCTACTGAAGGGGACATCTTTGAGATCGATGACCGGAATGAAGAGTATACAAGGTTGATGAATGCCACAGAGGAAGACTTCAACTTCAGTATTGAGGAACTCGATCTCTCCGCCCCCATCGATCGACACCCCGGTACAACCATCGATTGACAGTGTACCATAACCGACGACTGGAGCAAAGCGAAAGCACCAAAAATCGAGCTTAAACCACTTCCTGCTGGTCTTAAATATTTGTTTTAATACGATAACTCCTATCATGTCATCATAAATGCAAACTTGAGTAGCGGAGAGCATGCATTGTTGCTTAATAAATTGCGGAAGCACCGCAAAACTCTCAAATATTCGTTAGATGACATTCCAAGAATATCTCCCGATTTATGTATGCATAGAATACACCTTGATGATGAATCCAAATCATCCATGGAGCATCGGAGAATATTAAATCCCAACCTGAAGGAAGTCGTCAAAAAAAGAAAGCATGAAACTTCTAGAAGCAGGCATTATCTACCCGATCTCGGACAGCAACTGGGTTATCCGTTTCATGTTGTTCCGAAGAATGGCGGAATTACGATGGTAAAGAATGACAAAGATGAACTGATCCCTATGAGAATTGTCACCGGACATAGGATGTGAATCGATTATAGGAAACTGAATCCTGCCACTTAAAAGGATTATTTCCCTTTACTCTTTATCGATCAGATATTAGAAAGGCTTGCAAGCCACGAATACTGCTGTTTTCTCAACGGGTATTCAGGAATTTACCAAATTCCCAAACATCCGGATGATCAAGAAAAGACCACCTTCACTTATCCTATGGAATGTTCGCATATCGCAGGATGCCTTTCGGCCTCTATAACGCCCCTACGACTTTCCAGGGATGCAAGATGTCGATATTCACTGATATGATTTTGCCTAAGGTAGGATAACCATTCGAGTGTGGCTCCCTCAAGATTCTCGACAAAGAGGCGGCATTGGCCAGCGTCTCTTTCGCTGTCTCTAAATTTCGCCCTTCCCATTGTGATCTCAAAGGCCTGTAAGTGCCCTTTGAGATTAGTCGTACCGTTGTATGTTGCACCTTGATCTTTCCAGGATCTGATATTCTGGTGTTAACGATACGAGATGTGAAGGGACTTTTACGAGCTTCCTAAAGCAGCTGGTCTATCTCAGGTGCGTAGCTAGTCGCATGGTGAATCTGAGCCTGTTAGTGGTTTTCATGAGATTATTACGAAGATCGCAGATTTCAGAATCGTCGTTAGTGGTTTTCTGACCCTGTCGGCGTTTGCTGCGAGTTCTCCGAGTTTGCTCTTCAGCCAGATTCTCCTGCTCTACCCAGAAGACGCTTTCTTCCTCCTCTGTCATGGGTGTGTCAAGTAGGTTTTCCTGAGCCGAATGGCTCCTTGTCCTTCGTGGATGCACGTCCACATCTTGGTCTGATGGCTCGGACTGACTGCTGGAGTCCATGTTGACGCGCTCGATTTCCCCCTCTTCTTTGTCCTCTTCCAATGGTGGAAGATCGCCCAAGTTTTCCGTGTTGGCACAAGAGTGATTTCGTCAGGATTTTGTCTCGACGGCTTCTTCTATGCGCTCCCGTACCGATCCAAAGAAGTTGTGAAAATGAGTCTTCTTCCTCGGATCCTATTGGTTCCGCGAGGACGGGCAGCTCGGGTTCGCGGAGTTAGGGTTTCGACCTGCTTAGCGAGAGTTCCCATGAGCTTTGTCCTGCTCTTCCGCCCTTTTTCATAGGCGGAGATCAGTTTCTTCATCTCCTTGACTGCCGCGGTGTTGGGCTCAGCATTAACCGCGGAGTCTTTGTTGCAGGAGTGGTGTCAATGTTTTCACAGCTTATGTCGTTGGGAGGTTGTTGGGTGTTGATATCTTCAGCTGAAATAATTGATTGGGCGTTCTGTGGTTGCGAGAAAGATTGATCCGTAAGTCCCCCTCCTTCTAGTGCCAAACCTTGGGAACCGAAATCCACACCATCGATTTCCGTAAACTTAGGAAGTTAAGAAACACTAACTTTCCCACGAGATCCCGAATAATCTGCTTTAAAACAAACGCTAGGCAACCAAACAAACTTGAGAAAAAACTGACAATAAAAATACGATAAGCAAATTTCGGAAAAGAAAGAGAGGAAAGAGGTTCTTATTCCGTACTTGCGTAAGAGATTTCGTACAATAAGGTAATGAGCCTTGGCTACAAAAGCATTCAGCGAGATCCTTAGTTCTAGCAAGTTGACTACGAGAACCTAATCAAACGCAGCTCGATAATAAAATGAAAGTAAATTCCTATTGCTTTAAGTTTGCTGTGAATGCTAAAAAAGTCGTCCTTGAGTCTCTAGTCTTGTCTTCTCTAATATACTCCTCTTCAAGGCGGTTTGGTGTTTCCTTTTTTGCCCCTGTTCGAGTTTATCACTTCGAAAATATTCCCTTTTTCCCTCCGATCTTTACATTTATCCGCCCAGTCCTCATATTTATCTCGAAACATTAGCATTTATCTTTGGGCCATGTTTTGTACGAAATTGTAAGTGGGCCTTTAACCGTGTTTTAGGTCTCTCGGACCATTTTTTCTTACCTTAAGCGTTTTTACGATTTCTCCAAAAAGGCTTCTCGATACGACGTCATATGGCGACCCATGCTCTGCAAGTGCCGGTCGCCATATGGCGACCCGCACTTTCTGGATGTCAGTCGCCATAAGGCGACCCGTACTTGCTGGGTGCAGGTCGCCATATGGTAACCCGTGCTTCCCGAGTGCCGGTCGCCATATGGCGACCCATGTTTGCTGGATGCAGGTCGCCATATGGTGTCCCGTGCTTCCCGAGTGCAGGTCGCCATATGGCGACTCGTGCTTGCAGGGTGCAGGGTGAAGGTCGCCATATGGTGACCCGTGCTTGCAGGGTGCTGGTCACCATATGGCGACCCATGCTTCCCGAGTGCAGGTTTCCATATGGCGGCATGTGTTCTGTGAGAGTGGGTAACCATATGGCGACCCGTATGTTGTATTCGGGGATCTACATGTTGGACCCGTATGTTACTTTTGGGACTCGCCATATGATGACTTTCTTCTTGCGGCTTGATCGTTCTTTGAAAACTTTCGTGAGCCAAAACCTCGGAAGAAACATTTTCCTGGGACTTGAGCTGTTGATTTCTTCGTGATCGATTTCGACCCCAACACCTGACCTTTCTACAATGCCCGATTGTGTTTGTCTTCATTGAGGAGCATAAGAAATTCTCAAGTGGATTACTGAGACTCATATACTCGCCAAAAGTAACATGAAAGCATATGTCTCAAAGTATAAGGCCACTACTGATACACATCTTCAACGTCTCGTGTTCAACATGGACGACTTTGTTTGGGCAGTTCTCACTCAGGACCGCATGCCTACTCATGCATATAACAAGCTGAAGGCCAAGAAAATAGGACCGTTGGAGGTGCTCGAGCGCATCAACGATAATGCATATCGTCTACATCTTACTCCTGGTGTTACAACCTCAGACTTTTTCAATGTTAAGTATTTGTCTCACTACCTCCAACCTGGTGTGCCTTGAGATTCGGGGTCAAATCTTCTTCACCCCAGGGGACCGGAAGCAGCAGCATCCTAGACAGTTTCCGATAACTTTCCTATTCTAATATGTCCTATTTTTAGTTGGCTTTGTGTTTCCCTTTTTCATATTAGGTTTGGATTTTTATGATAGTTATAAACTAGCATTTGCATTATAGTTTGGAAGAGATTTGATTTAATTTATCTTGTTCGAGAAGCCTTGAAAGAGATTCGATTAAATTCATCACCTTCAAATTGCAGGTCTCTAGAGATTCCAATTAAAATCCCTAGATCGAGCTGATATCCTGTTCTTACCCACCATCATTATCAAATCTATTTTGTGCCCTCGCTCTCTGTAGATTTTATCCCTAAGTACTACAGCTGAATTTCTTATTTGAGAGAGTAATCAATAGCTCTATGGTAATTTGACCACCTATCAAATTTGGCGCTATTGTCGGGGAGCAAGGAGGGCCATTAGATTTTTTTGCAAGTTTTGTCTAGGTTTGATTTCTAGTTTACTTACAAAAATCTTTTTATTTTGTCTTTTAGGTGCATGACAGTAGTACCATAAGCAACAAGGAAAAATACTTAGTTTTCGCAGACCCAGTAGCAATCGAATGTTGCATCCGCAAAGAGAAGCGGCAAAAATCGTCCAACACAAACTCTTCTTCATCAAGCGACACTCATCTGTCGGCATCGATCGACACTAGTCCCGAGACATTGATCGACGGTGATTCCAAAACAAAGATGGTTACTATGCTGATCGTGACTAGGAATGAGAGAGGGGACATGTATGACCTTGAAGGTCATTAATATGGCCTGATATTTACCACTATTGAGGCATGATATCATACTTAGAGTCTATTATATGTGTTTAGAGTATGTTTTAAAGTAATTTTTGGTTCAGGTACGTTCTGGAGAACTTTGGTGATTCTGAAGCGGTTTGAGATGCATAACTGCACAAATGCGTCAAAAGTTTATCTATAGATGGAGATCTTTCCACGGGGAGATTGAGCTGATATTTTAAAACAAGATATAGCTTTCAGTTATATTTCCAACACCACAGGTTTGAGGTCCATCTGATGGTTATCTCTAACGTTATGCATGATTTACTCAAGAGTGGTTTGTCTGCCTCGCGAGAGGAAGCTGTCGAGAAGATGAATGAGTTTCGATCAACAACAAAGCCTTGGTGGCGATCAATGGTGATCCAAGAAGACAGGCCTGACTTGTTTTATGGCCGAATTAAGCCCATAAGCTATCACAAATTAGTAAAATACTCATGGACGACATAAAACCCTATTTATATGTTTTCTATGCCATTGTTTAGGAAACACACTTACCAAGCTTTATTCTATCTATTGTTCTAGGGCTTGGAGAGAAGGGAGGAACTTCTTTCAGAGTTCTCATGGAAATCCTTTGGTTCTTTATTTTATTTATATTCTATATCTATTTCATCTATGATTTCTGTGACAAAGATCATGTCTGAGTAGAGATCTTGTTCGGTTTAGGGTTTATTAAAGGTATTGATGATTTAGCCAAACAATAGAATTTCTAGGGTGGTTATTAGATCTATCAATAGAATTGTGTTTATTGCTTGTGTTCTAAAGTAGCTAACTGGAACCATGATCATAGAGGATAGTTAGGCGCAAGCGAGAGCATGGTCTACTACCAGGACTATTCATGTTGAGTTAGGTTGCTAGAAACAAACGAGAGTTGATTTAGTCAATTTAGTGAACTTATTGAATTAGGTCATAAAGCTTGACTCGAGAGACCATCGATCGACGCAGGATCATTGCCATCGATCGACGGTCATTCCATGTCAACGAGCGAGAGCTGAGACATCGGACTTATTCAATAGATTAGACTTGCAGCGAGAGTTGGTCGTTTTTTACATTAGATATTGTGTTCTATGATTTATACCCTTATATTATATCATCTATAATCCACTTGCCTGAAACCCTAAGTCTAGCTATTTTGCATTATTGTTTACAACAACAATCAACAAACTTGCTACTTTATTTACTTCTTATTAATCTATTTGTCTAGCTTAATCGCGACTGTAATGAGTTTATTGTATTCCCACGCTCCCTGTGGATTCAATCCCTAAATACTACAATTTGACCTCTCTTGACAAGAGTAGTTCGTATGATTAATTTGATAGAGTTTGCATTGAAATACATAAAACCCTCCTATCAGTCATCTGTGTAATGAAACAGGTCCAAGAATTGATGATCAGGATACTGTAATCCCTGAACCAAAAGAAGCTGATGTAGCTGAAGCCCAGGCTGCTCAACCACAAACGTTAGCTAACTACAATCGTCCAGATAAATTCTACGCCAACATATGTGCTATTCATCCTCCATCTTTCCAGAGGAATGATTTTGATTTGATGCCAGCCTATTTCACATATATGGCACAGACACCATTTCATGGACACTCCCATGAGCGTCCAATGGATCATTTAGAGCGATTTAAGGATCATGTGTCTGCCATTAAAGCTAATGGAGTCCCTGAGGACTATCTTCTATGCAAGCTCTCCAAATATTTCTTGCTGGAGATGCTTCATATTGGATTAAGCAGCTACCACCAAGTTCTCTTACATCTTGGACAGACATCAAAAACGCCTTCATGCGTAATTTTTTTGATGATGCCAGAGGTGAGGACTTGAGGAGAAAAATTGCTACATTCACACATGACCCTGCAGAGTCTTTCAGAAATTCTTGGATCAGATTCAAATCCTACCAAAGAGATAGTCCAACTTTCTTCAGAGGTATTGGTTTGTCATACTAGATTGTTTTAGACACATCTAGTGAGGGAAATTTCTGCAGTAGGAGTCCAACATAAGCTACCAAATTGATAGAGAATTTGGCTGCTAGCAACAGCACAAAGAACAATGATCACGAGAGGAGAAAATCGGCCCCTACACTTACCAAGGATCAGATGGAAGAAGTAAAAGCCAAGTTTGAGAGTGTTCAAAGGTTTCTGAAGAAGCAAGTTAGCTTCGTAGAATGTGTAAAAGCTATAGGATCTGACAATGAGAAAGTTGAAAACAATGTAAACTTCGATGGAAATGGATTCCATAGATATGGGAACCAGAGCAACAAAAGCTCTTATGGCAATAGTCAGAGGAGTGGCTACAGCGAAGGATCACAACAGCAGAGACCCTACAGCAACAACAAAACATATGGAACCTCTTAATATCAGAACACCCCATCAGATATCCATGAGAATAAGATTGAAGCCATGATTGACAAGGTTCTGGAGGGACAGCAAAAGATGACAGTGGACTTCAATGGAAAAATTGATGCTGTATCAACACAAAATTTGAAGCTCTCAGAACCCATGTTAAGAAGCTTGAGAATTAAGGGGTTCAGGCCATTGAGGCTATGAGGATAAAAGAAGCTTTGATCAAGGAAAAGATTGAGGCTGGACAAAAGCATCACGTCAATGGCATCATTGATGATGATTTCTAGAAAGTTGTGGAAGATATTAAGCATCAGGAGGAAAAAAATCATGAGAATCCTATACCCTGTTGGAACGACCATCGATCGACAGCCGAAGCTCACCATCGACTGACGGTACCTGGAAAATCCAAGTATGAAGAGATTGACATCGATCGACAGTGACCCTACTCGGTCAACGGCCGATTGAAACAGAACTATGTTGGTTGCCAAGTATAGACATGAGCCTTATATATTCTCATAGGAATTCCACCACCACCCCCTACCCAAACTGAGATAGAAAAATAATTCAGTCCCTATGGATGGACGTGCTAGAAGAAAAAGAAGATCCCTAAGCATCTTAGAAGGGAAGCTAATGAGAAAGAAATGGATAGCTTTACCAAGATTGTCGTTAGAATTCCTTTTGAAACCCCATTCGAGGAAGCTTATTACACTCACAGATTGTGGATGTTCTTAAGAGAAACCAAGGCGGCTAGTGAAGACATTGAAAGAATGTATAATCATCTAAGGGAGAAGATAAAGCAGAGGGTTAAGTTGAAGAAGAGAAGTGACCGTGGAAATTTTGTGGTTGCCTGCAACATCATGGGACATGACTACCCTCATACAATCTGCGACACTGGTTCCTTAGTAAATATTATGCCAAGGACCATGGTAGAGGTGCTCAGCCTAAAGGTGGAACTTTCTAGTGATTCATTCACTTTTGTGGATCACTCTAACGTAAACTCAGGAAGCACAGTCAAAGACCTCCAAGGGCAAATTGGTGATGCTTTAATTTGTGTAGACTTTCATGTCTTGGACGTCCAAGTGGATCAAACTTCATCCCTGCTACTTGGAAGAGCTTTCATGCCCATGGTAGGAGCACTATGCGACATGATGACAAACAGGTTGTATCTTTCGCTGATTGATCGAAATCATTACTATGAACCTGTTCAAACTAGAACCAAGACTGCTCTCATTGATTTGGTTCATGAACCAGGACTTGTGGCCTCGTGTTTCTGCGATTTCGAGCTAGAGAAGGAGTGGAATGATGGAGAATGTGATCGACACCCACCCTTTAACATCGATCGCGACCCTGACCCAGGGAATGACATGGCAAACTCATATAATGACACTTCTTATCTTGAAGAAGAAGCAATTGAGTACTATGCTCTTGCACTAGAGGAATCTGGAAATTTCAGAGGATCCGATGAAACCTGGAATGCAACATCGATCGACAGTGCCCCAGTACCATCGATCGACGCTAATCCAGCAGAATACGATGACGACTATGGTAATCTCAGACCATGTGAGTTTGGAATTATGCACGAGAAATGGATGGAATACTTCTCAATGTATCTAAGGAGGATGTAGCAGACATACTCGCAATGGCCAATGGATCAGAAAATCTCTTTAGAAAACAGCAACATGAAAACCATGCAGTTAACAACAAGGCATCGATCAACGCAACACTGCTGCCGTCGATTAACACACCTTCCAGAAGACTTCACCGTTTACAGATCAGAACCTGAAGTGTTAAATCCAGAGATTTTTTATTATGGGCAAGAAAGAGGTGAGTATAGTGTGTACAGTGACAAATATGGCAATGCACGAGCTATAGATGGCAGTATCATGAACGTGTCCAAGGAAGACATCAAAGATATTCTTCAAAACGCAGCCATTGTTGGACACACTCTAATTTGTTTGCCAGAATAGGCAGAGAATTTTAAGGAGACCAGATCATCAGCTGACTACTATAGCAGAGCAAAGGTAGATGACATGGTACATGGAATTTAGAGAGCACATGAGATGTTGATGGATGACTATTACAAGAGGATTGATGACATCTATTACCCATTCAACAACAGTATCAGCTGGTTAACTACGTGCATGGAAGAGAATACGTAAAATATGGACTTCACTCATAAAATGATTCAGAGATAGCATGCTAATGGAGCAGACCAAGCATCATCGATCGACGGTCATGCACGACCATCGATCGACGTTTCACGCGGACCATTTAGATAGAGGCTGGTAACTGAGAAGCTGTTAAAAGATAAAATTGATGGAGTTTATGCATCTCAAGACATGACGATGGGAGATATTCCAGGAGACTAGAAGACATATCCATACCCATAAGCAGGATTGGCTGGTTACACAAACACGTTGACAAACTTCAGGAGAGGATGAGTCAAATTGAGATCACCAAGGAAAACATGGAGAATCAAAGAACCAGAGGTGAAGAAGCTATTATAAACTTTGTTGGTACCTGTTTTCAGATGAGCAAAGAAGATGTGGACACTTGTTTTCAAACAAGGATACTCTACACCGATTTTAATCCCTATAGTGTTAAACGTCAAGCTAAAAACTATAACCAAGCGCTTATTGGAAGGCAACCCACTATTATGTATGTTTTAATTTCATTTTATTTTCATGATTTTACTAATTTTTTTTCTTTTTTTGCAGTGAAGAAAAAAACCAGGAAAATCGAGAACTAGCATCGATCGACGGCTATACCACAATAATCGGTCGATGCCGATCCCATCGGTCCACACACATCACTTACCATTCAGTCGATACTCATTACAAAGTCTGGTATCGAGTTCTTCCTTAGGCTTTTACTTATGATTTAATATTCCCACTTAACTGAGATGGGATAATACTAGGGACAATGTTATTTAAGTCTGAGGGGATGTTGGGATCAAAATCGGTTAAGACGGAATCAACGTCAGAAACTTCATGGGAAATGTCCTCTTTGAAAAGAGAGATAATCTTTTGAAAAAAAAAGAAGAGGAGGAAAATCGAAATCGAGTTTTGTATGAACTTTGAAGAGGGTTCGCAGGATAAGTCCTCGAGAAAGGTTACTCTAGGCCTCAGAAAAACGGATCCCCAAACATCAAAACAACAAAACGACTATAAGGCTCAACCGTCCAACTCGCCGAACAAGCGAGTTGAATCAAGCAAGCCGCCCAACTCACCGAACGGGTGAGTTGGACAACACGAGTCGACCAACACGCCAGTTCGGCGAGTTGGATCGAGCAAGCCACCCAACTTGGCGGTTCAGAGTTGGACCGCACAAATGGCCCAACTCACCCGTTGGGTGAGCTGGACTGCATGAGCCAGCTAACTCACCCATTTGGCAAGTTGGACCAATCCAACTCGCCGAACGAGCGAGTTGGGTCGAAAAAGTAACCCAATTCGGCCATTCGATGAATTGGATCAACTAATCCATCTTCATCCTGCCCTCGTAGCTCCCTCCTTTGAAATCGGATCGAACTAGCTAGTTCTTGTTTCGTCTCGATCGGAGTTGCCATTGGAACTTTACTGAGAGAACTCGTTTCCTCGAATAAAGTCCGAATTGATCGTGTGAAACGACAATGGTTAACTAAAAACCTAAAGCGGGCTCCACTATTCGAACTCTCTTTGGGATTGACGTTGTTTCGGAAGCGCTCTTTAGATAAATCGTAAAAACGCTTAACTCGGAAGACGGCCCGAGAAGATCTAAAACGCGGCCAAAATCCCACTTGCGTTTTTATACAAAATGGAGCCCGATCGTTATGATGCTCTATCTTTTATTTTGCAGGAAAAGATAAATGCTAAGTTCAGAAGACAAATGTGAACTTTCCAAAGATAACCACTAAGATCGAAGGAAAATGGAAGATTTCCGCGAATCGATAAACTCGACCGAGGGCAGAAGGGAAAGAGCAAACCGCCTCTAGGAGTAGTATATAAGGACTTCGAGGCTGAAGATGCAGAGGGACAAAAAAGTTTACTCAGAGCAAACATAACACTTAGGGAAATTAGGCATATTTCCGTTTTTCTGTTATCGAGCTGCGACTCAACCTGGTTAATCAAGTCTTACAAGGTTAGAACAAGGAACTTGCCGACGGCTCTGACCGCCAAGGCTCTACCTGTTGTAACGCTTAAATGACAGATTCGGAATAAGATCTTTTTTGCTCCCTTTTCGTTTAATTAATTCATTATTATATCATTTGTTCCCATTGTTTGGCCACTTGACGTTTTGGCTTAGCAGAAATCCGGGACCTCTAGGAAAAATAGGTTTACTTGGCCTTCCTAAATCAACGGAAATTGACAGTGCGAATTTCAGTTCCCACAGTTTGGCGCTAGAAGGTGGGAGGGGGTAAGGATCAATCTAACTCTCAGCCACCAACGCTCGATCAAACATGTGAGCTCACGATCTCAACAACCTCGCGACAACAACGTCGTCGGTGACAACGTCGAAAACACTCCAGCGACGAACGTCACTGCGGTTAACGACAACGCAAACACCGCAGCGTTCAAGGAGATGAAGAAGATGTTCTCGACTTGTGAAACGAAGTTGGCAAAACAAGACAAGGTCATGAGTTCTCTCGCTAAACTGGTTGAAACCCTAACAGCAAAGAACATGGCCATTTTTCCGCGTGGAACAACCCGAATCCGCGGATGAAGACTCTATTTTGCAACTCCTTTGGACTGATCCGACAATGCAGAAGGGAAACTGTATGGACAATAACCTGACGAAGTAACCCCAGCGCCAACACGGAAAAACCCGGGAGACCTTCCCACTATCGAGGAAGACAAATAAGAAGGAGAAATCGAACGCGTCGATGTGGATTCTGGCAGCCAGTTTGAGCTCACGGACAAAGACACAGACGTACATCCACGTCACATAAGGAGCCGAGCGACTCGGGATGAGTCCCAGTTCGAAAACCCTGTGACCGAAGAAGAAGAATCTATCTTCTGGAAAAAACAGAAAGAACTGGCCGAGGATCAAACACGGAACACTCGGGGCAAATGCCGAAAAATTCAGAAATCTGCTAGTGAAAAGTCCGAGATTCGCAATCTCCGCGATCACCTCATGAAAACGGTAAGCGAAGTTAGACAAGTCAAGTCTCAAATAAATCACGCTACTAGCACTGCACCAGAGATCAATCTGCTCCTCGAGGAGGCTCGCAAAACGCATTTAACTACTTGTATCACCGAAACTAGGGTTTTGGATCCTGCAAAGATCAAGGTGACACGGTATGACGGTACCACCGATCCCAAGAACCACTTGCAGGCTTTCCAAGTCACGATGGGAAGAGCCAGGTTCAGAGAAAGCGACAGAGACGCCGGCGAATGCCGCCTCTTCGTGGAAAACCTCTGAGGAGCATCGCTCGAGTGGTTCCCTTGCCTTAGGCGAAATTCCATCGGAAGTTTCCGCCAGCTAGCCTTGGAGTTTCTCATGCAATACTCAATGTTCATAAATCTTGAAACCTCCGATATCGACCTTTGGAGCCTATCCTAGGGAGAGGA
>CAJHQP010011977.1:0-13539 GCA_905132765.1 Moricandia arvensis
ATGTTCCATTCTCTACTTACTTCACCACAGTTCTTGTGAAAAATAGACTAGAGTTTCCTAAAATATTCCCTAGTATGATCTTATGAAAGAGATAAAATATTCCCTAGTATGATCTTATGAAAGAGTTATCTTTGGAATTCACTATGATAAGTTTTCGGAGTTTTTAACTTAAAATTAATTATCAATAAGTGGAGTGGTCCAAATCTTTTATATATTACTCAAATTTCTTATATATTTTTGATGTTGGTTTTTTTTTCAACATCCTCCCTCAAAATAATGATGTATATAACCATTAATCTCGCATGATCCATCATACCTAGAAAATGATCGGACCTCTGTTCACGTGGGATTAATGAATTAAGGTGTGAGCCTAGATACCATCGTAAATTTCCTGGGAAACTCTATTGTTCTTACAAATATAACCAAACTTCTACTTTCTATATTAGGAGAAAATATGTTGGTTTTATTAACAAAAGCACCCGTGGCCTAATGGATAAGGCGTTTGACTTCTAATCAAACGATTGTGGGTTCGAGTCCCACCGGGTGTGCTAAACCTTTTACTCTTTATCTTTTTTATTATCCTTAATCCTTCCTTAAGTTGCGATTATACTTTTGGATCATTCTTAAACGTTTGTGCAACCTTGGAAGCAGAAAGGCCAGTGGCCTCATAGGTTGGAACCCACCAGCCATGTTTATATGTGTATGTTTTTTACTTCTTTCCAAATGATAGATAAATTACCCCTTAACCTTACCAATTAATCATCCTCTAAATACGTTTTAGATTACTTAAAAACATAATATAATGTGTTGACTATGTCGGAAACGTAACAATCCTAAGCATCCTCCAAGTTTGAAACTAATAAACTTTATATTAAACCAAACCCAAACACACACAAAAAATCCTAACACTAATCATCAGCTCACCCGGTTGCTGAACTCGGGTCAACCCGTTTACCCGCCAACTGTAACTCTGTAACCTCAATCTCCCTCCGCCTCAGAATCAAAACCATCCTCTCCGTCTCAAGACTCCTCCGCTGATTCTCCAGCTTAGCCTTCTCCATCTCCCTCTCTTTCTTGCTCCTATACCTTATCCACTTCACTCTCTGCTTCTCCATCTCCACCGCCTCCCACTCATACCCAACCTTCCTCTCCTCCAGCTCCAACGCCTTCCTCCTCATCCACTCCCTCTTCTCCCACGCGCTCTTCCCCGGATCATCCACCACACGCGCCGTCTCCTCCCTCATCCTCTTCACGGCCCCGGATACGGATACTCTCCGCTTCTTCTTCCACGTGTCATCCTCATCACTCTCTTCCTCATCAGACTCAGAATCCTCCGCCATATCAGACTCTTCCTCCTCCTCCTCCTCCCTAGCCATTTTCTTATTTTCCCACCCCTCCGGTTTAGACTGAACCGGAATCTGGTTCGGTAATTGCGGTTGGTCTAAATGTCCACAACTGTTATGATAAGCACACATCTCCTTGAAAAACAGATGCTTAGAGTTAAGCAGCTTCTTAACCTCGTCTTTTAACTTGGGAGTTAGATGATCCATCCCTTCTAACAACCCTTGATTCTCCACGACACGACACGCTGTCCCTCTCCCGAGAATGTCGTTGACTCTCTTGTACCTGTTGAAGTATTGATTAATTACTAAAGTTTGTTACAAGGTTTTGTATATAAACAAACCGGTTAAGTGAAGGGAAGCTTAAACTAAACCAGGACGGTTATCTAGTAAACTATATTAAACCAAAAATACTATATGATATAATAGTACCTTTTGTTCAAGTCGTTGAACTTGTCCTCGCACTGTTGCGGCGAAACGGAGAAGCCTTTCTCCACCATGGCTCTCGACACTGACTTCCACTTCCCTTTCTTCTGCAACATCCCTCCTCCCGCTCCGGTGAGCTTTTTCTTGGCGTCGGTTTGGTCTCCTAAACCACCGGCCTCGTCGCCGATGTAGAAGACCGCCATGATGAGGAGACGGACCATCGTGTCCGTCCATTTCATACGGTGCCATGGAGAGATCTTTCTTTTCCCGTCGGTTCCTGTGCTGTCTTCCGGGTGGCACCCGGATCCAGAGCCTGACTCGCGTTCTTCTTCTTCTCCGCCGCTTAATGGTGAGAGTTGTTGTTTGGTCTTAGTGGTTGTGTAAGGGTATAAGGGTTTCATCTGTTGTTGTTGTTGTTGTTGTTGATGAGTTGTCTGCTGATCGCTGGTGGTTGTGTAAGGATGCTGCTGATGAGGATGAGGATGCTGAAACTGAACAGGGTTTTGAGGGTTTGGAGGATTCTGATGAGGAATCTCTAAGGTTAGCATTGTTGGACTAAACCCAGTGAACATCACATTTGATTCCATCTATAGATTTAGAACCCTAAAATCGGCAACAATTTAAAGAAATTTAAAGGGAATTTCTACAAACACAGATTTTGAAAAATCTCATTTCCAGATACCCTACTAAAAAGTCAAATGAAAAGAAAAAAAGAACTCCCCCAAAAGATCGAATGGATTCAACGTTTCCGTCGAGAGGGAATAGTTTTTTTAATTATAGTATCTTCGTAGGGTTTTCTACTTTGAATTTTCTAAGCGGTGTTGAAGAAAATTTGGGAAGCGGTTTCTAGATCGGAGTCAAAGGATGAGAGGTAAATATACAAAAAAACAGAGAAAGCAGAGCAGCTGGTTTTTGGGCCGTCAAAAGTGATGGTCTGAAAACTACCCATGGTTTTGTGGTTTTCTTTACTTTTATTTTTTGTTTCCTTTTTGGGACTCGTTTTAAGATATTTTCTTATACAAATCCAGCCGAAACCAAGGGCTGGTTTTGGCAAAACCATGGAATCCAAAATATCCAAAACATACCTAACTTTCGTTAGATTTTTGTTTTTTTTTGGTTTTTTTTTGTTTTAGTTGAAAATCAAATTTTAAAATCTAAAGTGACAAGTGTTATTTCATATTATACACATCAATCTCCAAAAAAAGAATAAGACATCGACTTGTAGTATTGTCGTAAATATTGTACCAATGTTTCTTTTGTTGGAGGTTAGCCTTCATTATTTGCTGAAAGGTACCAAAGGTCAACTACATAGCGATTAGAGCTCGTACCAAAATAAAGGTTACACACTGGGCTAGTGTAAGTCCCATGACAAAGCCCATACAATACACCCGAGAGTACTTAGAAGAGTCGCACAGAGTTGTTTAACAGCAAGAGCAACCACGGACACAAGGAAGACTCGGATGTGTTCTTCTACTTCCTCTGTTTTAGTTTCTCCATCACAGATAGCTCCAAAATCACTGCATCAGAAGCTTGAAGTTGATGTCCTCACTTACCAACACGTACTCGTATCCAAGAACTTGAGCTCGGTTTCGAAACTCCTCCATTTCTTGCTCCGAGACTTGGATCCCAACCAGCACGTTCGCACCGGCCGCACCCTGTTTTGAAAGAAGGAAACATTGTATAGTAAAAACGAGCCTCAAAGTTACAACAAAGCTTTAGCTTATGGTGGATTCAGAAATAAACCTCTGCACGGTAATGGAAAAGGCTAATGTTCCACCGTGGACTGAAAGAGTCCAAAAAGTTCATTAGAGCACCTGGTCTCTCTGGGAATGTGAATTGGCATAAAACCTCGTTTTCAACACTTGATCTTCCACCCATCTGTAATAAACCAAGTGTGAGTCACACATCATAGTTGCATCAATCAATGGGAAATAAAATCGACTTAAGGACGCACCAAGTAACGCAGGTGATCTTTTACTAAGTCACTGGTTGTAAGGTTCGTAGTTCTGAGTTGAGAAGATTCCATTCTCTTCTCTAGCGCTTTGAGCTCTCCGGGTGTGTGCACTCCAACACTAAGCATCAATACACAAAACTGTGTGGATTAGATAACGAATGACAACAACTCCCGAGAGAATGAATTTTAATGAACGGACTTACCTGTATAGTACAACAGCAGCTTCCTTTTTCGAGCCACATCTATACTTAAACTCGGTTATGTTTATTGGTCCAACCTGCATGGATCAAAACTCAGCAACGGGATTAACTTCTACATGCTGTAATATCAAACACGCACCAATTCACAGAATTGCTTAAAGCTTCCAGGTTTTTCCGGCAAGATAGTAGCAAGAACAGCCTCCTGTTGCCTACCCACATTGGCGAGTTCTGTCACAATCCTGAGCTTGTCAAAGTTCATGTTTGCACCACTGGTTATGGCTACAACGCTCACGTCCTTTAGGCCATAATATTTACAGTACGCTTCAGCTCCAGCGATCGCAAGAGCACCTGCTGGTTCTAATATGTTCCGTTTCTCCTCAAACATATCCTGTAGAGAAAAAAGTACATACCATTATCTATTTATCTGCATCAATGCGCTCTGCAGATGAAATGTATTCGCCACCTTTATTGATGCACACATAGCATCACGAGTGACAAGAACAACACCATCCATCAGCTTTCTGCATATACGAAAAGTCTCTTCACCAACTTCTTTAACTGCTACACCATCTGCAAAACCACCAATCTGGTTTAATATCACTCTCTCGCCGTGATGCAAAGATAACGCCATTGCATTTGCATCAGCTGGTTCTACACCAATGATCTTCACCTGCATAACCCCGAAAAGCCACGATAAAATAACAGAGAGGGATGTGACAATGCCAAAGCAATCACATTACAAAAGAGTGCGCATGTACCTCGGGAGAAACTCTCTTCACATAAGCAGCAATACCAGCTATCAAACCACCACCACCAACGGGCACAAATATAGCGTATAATGGCCCTTTAGCTTGCCTTGTGATCTCCATACCGACAGTCCCTTGTCCGGCAATAACATCCGGGTGATCAAAAGGAGGTATAAACGTCAAACCTTCATCTTCAGCTCGTTGTTTAGCAAATGCTTGTGCTTCATCATACGTATCCCCAACAAGAACAACCGTCGCACCCAAGTCCTCCACAGATTGCCACTGTTTTTTATATATCATACCAATCAGACAGAGATTCATTCAAAGACATCATCAAGTCTTAAAGCAAATACCTTGATCTCTGGGGTAGTACGAGGCATAACAATCACTGCAGTGCAGCCGAGTTTAGCAGCAGACATAGCAACTCCTTGAGCATGGTTTCCAGCTGAGGAGCAGATCACACCTTTGGCTAACTGCTCTGATGAAAGCTTCGCCATCATATTGTAAGCTCCACGGATCTTAAACGAGAACACCTGAACCATCACAAACCACACACACACACACACACATACATGATTCAGCAACAAATCAATCAAATCTAAAACCTTTCAATGTTTTTAGAAATGCCTAATGAGAATAGTGATGTTTACAGGTTGCAAGTCTTCTCTTTTGAGGAACATGCGAACACCAAGCCTCTCCGATAGCTTCTTGGCAAAGTGCAGTGGAGTCTCGATCGCGACGTCGTAGACCTTCGTGGAGAGTATACTCGTCAGATACTCCATCGCCTCGGTGATGCTTCCGTTCTTCTCGGGATCGATCGTACGGTCCGGAACCGCGCCGAGGTAACCGGCGGGGTATTGCAGGGCATTGGGATTGACCTTGAGACGTGGCGGAGGAGAATCTGGCGGAGAAAGAGACGTTTCGTTACCGGAGATGACGGCTTTAGGAGAGACGTTATTTCGAGATTGGGTGGTTATGATAAGAGGTTTTGATCGGAGGTTGCAGTGGCGGTTACGAGGAGGTAGAGGAATGTGGTGAGGAAGATGGGGTAATGTTTGGGAACGGAGAGAGGAAGGAGCCGTTGGAAGCTTGACGGAATCCATGACGGCTCTGTTTAGAGAGAGAGAGAGAGAGAGAGAGAGAGATTGTGGAGGAAGTCGCTGGTGGTGGTGGCGGCGGCAACAAAAAACTATCGGTGATTGAAATTTGTACAACGCGCACTCACTTTGATCGATAACCATATTTAAACCGAACCGGTTTGAGAAATTCAATTATGTGTATACCGGTTAGTGAGAGAATCTCACATCCATAACTAGTGGATGAGAATTCCAATTTTATCCCTTTCTCTCTCTTCCACACACACAGACTATTGAGTTCAAACTCAGAAGAAGAAGAAGAAGAAAGACAAGAGTGAGAAAGTTTCCTTGACTCAGACACAAGAATCTGTTTAAGTGACACTAAAACATCGAGAGCAAACAATGATCTTACCAATGAAACTTGTTCATCCTCTCCATCACTCTCTCTCTTCCTCCCTTCCTTTACCATCAAGTACACTCTCTGTTTCTCTCTATACACCCTTTATACGTTTTGAACCAATGATCAAGACACGGAATCAATCAAAAGCATTGTTCTTTTAAAATCAAACTTGCAGGAAGAAGGCAATCCAAACCGTACCGGTGCTCGTTACCGTCTCCCGGCGGTGAAAGGGTCATCAGATCAGAAACTGTTGTTTCTCCGGCGCTTGTGAACTTCGAAGGAAGAAGGGTTTTACTTGGATGTCTCCTCTCCACCGGTTAGATTATATTCATTTACTGCTCTAATCAGTTCTTTTCATTTCCAAACTTAAGCTAGCTTTCAATCAGTGTCTCAATAATCCTCAAGATGTTGTTGTCTGAATTCAAAACAGCTTCTGGGATTCTTTTAACTGATTCATCCGAGGCCGTAAGCACCAGCAGAAGAGCTGTAAGCATATATAATATATACTAGCCTTTAAGCCGCGCGCCCGCGCGGTTGTTATTTTTATTATCAAATATTTTAAACAATTTGTTTGATATAATTGTATATAGTAATATTCGATATTCATTATCCGAATCGGGATCCACTCTTATCCATTCTGAAAAACGGATATTCAAGGGTCCGAATCGGGATCCGGATAGTGATTTTATGGATTCGGCGAATTTGAGTACAAATCCAAATAGTAAAATTTTAAGTATGGATATTCAGATCTAGGTATAGATCCGGATATTAAATATTTTAAATTTAATTATATTTTTATATGTATATTATATATATTTTATAAGTAAAAAATAATTTTATAAAATTTTAATGATTTTAAGTTTTTTAAAATAATAATTTTAAATAGACTAAATAGATATTTAATAGATAATTTTTTTATTTTTGTAGTTTTACAAAACAAGTTTAGATATCGGTGGGTATTCAGTCGAATATCCTATTCCTGAATATCCAGAAAGATTAAATCCATTGTATTTGGATGATACATTGTATTATATGGTGATTAAATTAAAAAATATGTGTTTGTTGTGTTTTATTTTATTTTGTTAAGAATTAATATTTAGATGTTTGGATGCAAGGATAATATCAATGGAATTCTTTGTAAATATTAGGTAGAATTAAGGGGATTTCCTATTTGTACTCCACTTTTAATAGATTAGATATATACACTTCATTATGCATGTTCTTGATTCAAATCACTCTCTTACATACAATTCTCTGCAGCTACGTGCATCTAAGATACCTGACAGCGAATTCACCACTCTCCCCAATGGTCTCAAGTACGTGCATTTTCTCTTTAATAGACACCAAGATCATGATGCATTCATACAAAGTTGAATATTGCGTTTATAAGATCATTCGAAATGTTTCAGAACAAACACATTAATATGGTTTGGATTCTGGTTCTTTTGGTTGCAGGTACTATGATATAAAAGTTGGCACTGGAGCAGAAGCTGTGAAAGGATCTCGGGTCGCAGTACGGTTTGTGAATACGTTTCTTGTTTCGACATGTAAAAAAATCTTACGGGTATAACAAGTTTTGATGCTCAGCCTAAAAGGGATCGTGTTGCAGGTTCACTATGTTGCAAAATGGAAAGGCATAACGTTCATGACTAGTCGACAAGGACTTGGTGTTGGAGGTGGAACGGTCGGTATTAAATACGATCACACAAGTATCCATTACTGCTGTGTACTTGATCCTTTAATTGATAAACGTAGAGTTTTTGCAGCCTTACGGATTTGACGTTGGACAATCAGAGAAAGGGAATGTTCTGAAAGGACTTGACCTTGGCGTTGAAGGGATGCGTGTGGGCGGTCAGGTTAGTTCTTGGAACCCGAAAGGCTGCATAGAGAGTCATATGGCTCAGACTTAAACTTCTTGGTTTGATGACAAGAAGACTTATATATACAGAGATTGGTGATTGTTCCTCCGGAGCTTGCTTACGGGAAGAAAGGAGTGCAAGAGATTCCTCCAAACGCAACAATCGAGGTATTCAAAGCTATGTTGTTACAATAACTGAATCAATTCGTGTTTTGCTTGCTACTTAAAATGGTGTTCATGTCTTGTTACCAATCTTTTGCAGCTTGACATTGAGCTCTTATCAATCAAGCAGAGTCCTTTCGGGTATGTACTAAGTAAACTCTTATTGACATGCCTTGAAAGTAATCTTATCGTTTTGCTCTGCAGGACGCCAGTGAAGATCGTTGAAGGCTAAGATACTAATCAGAAGCGAAAACTGAATCCAGAGCTCTGTAAGCTTCACTGTATCAGAAGAATCTGTTTAATGATACCAACTAGTCCAGATTCATAACCATCTTTCATCTCTTATTCCTTGTGCTTTGCATAACACTGAATCAATTTGATCCGATAAGGTGATAAGATACTAATACTTATGATTCAAAAGTATGATCTAGGCTGGAAACTTGAAAGTCAAGATAAAGTTACAAAAGTTTCTCTAACCTTGAATTGAAAATTTCCTACCAAACAAGATTGAAGGGTACATCAGTGATTAAAAGTTGGATTAGCAGGCGTCTTTGCCTGACCACCTCTTGCATTAGCCGTTCCGTGCCCGAACCTGACGTTTGCTGCTTCCGTTACCGTCGCAGACTTCTTTATCTTCACAGCCCCCACAACATATATACAACAAAGTCAACCATGATAACTTTAATACATATTCAGTTGCAATAGATATACTGGTTGCTATTACATCAAGTGTGCATTAACTTAAGAACTTACAGCAGCAAGTCTCTCTTTGTGAATATCGGTTGTCAGCTACAAATCATTATCAAAGAAAAAATCCAACGGAGTTAGGAAGCTATCTTTGGGTTAAGTAGTAATTCCCTGTTAAAAAACTAGAACATATATGTATTTGACTCTTACTGGTTTTCGAAATGTCTTGATCTCGTCACTGCTAAAACCAGGAGGCCTGATATTCCAGTTTCTTTCTACATTTAGGGAAAAGGGAGATACCAAAACGAAATCAAACATTGTCGTTGGAAACAGAAATTAAAAGAGACGGTCACGCAATATCAATCAGAACTAACCAACATGGAGCAAAATGTCCTTGGCCTCTAGAGTATCTGACTTTCTATGCTTGGCTAAAGAACAGCCAAAAGTTGTGATCTGTATAAAAGAAACACAACGAGGTGGAGTTAGAGAAATAAAACCAATCAGCGGACAGAAGAATATACTCTAAATCATAATATTCACATAAAACGTGTTGCAAAACAAAGTGGTGTGAGCTACTTACTGACTCCACAAAGTCTTCAGCAATATCAGCAAGGATGCCTTCAACCTCTGGATCCAATTTCTCTGACGGATCAATCTGTGGAGGCATACTAAACTCAGAGAAAGAATATATATTCCAAGTGGGCAAAAATCAATTATTGTTGTGATAATTAAGCCGTGAGAGTGAGAATACTAATCTATTCTGCGGTCAATATGCAAAATCTCCTCCTAAAGTTGAGAATAGAAAGAGAGGTCAGTGGATACCTGCTGAAGTAGCTCATGGATACTCCTTTTTCCCAGGATACGATCATCAGACTCCTCATTCTCTGCTGAAACTGTTTTAGCTTGGTTTCCTGGTTGAGTCACAGGAGGCTGGGACGGCATTGCTAAAGAAGCAGCTTTCTGATTTACCGACCCTTGTACCCGGGCCGGTTGATGTGCGTGAGGTAAAGGCTGATGCGGAGATCTCAACTGTTGAAGTTGCTCTTGAGGCTGAAGCTGATGCTGTTGTTGCTGAGGTTGTGAAGTGGCTGGTGACGAGGAAAGATGTTGCTGAGGAACATGAGATCTTTGTTGCAAGGAGGAATTATTTACTTGCGGTCTATAAGAAGGGGGTGCCAAAGGCGGCTTCCCTTGGGCAGAAGATGATAACCATGGTTGATTAGTGGCTTGGAAGCTGTGCTGTGCTGCACCAGTAGATTGGACACCAGGAGAACCAATAGCTGAAGGTCTCATATGGCTATGCCCTTGAAAGTTCTGCCGTAAGAAAAAAATATAAGAAGTTAAGAGTTTGCAAACATAGTTCATGAAGAACGTTTTAAAAAGGAACCAAGAGTAACAATGAAAGAAAGGATCGTATGTCAAGAAACCAACTCAACTTATCAACAAGGCAATTATCAAGAAAAGTCTAGAACTTTTTCACAAAGTAAAGTGGCTCAACAGTGGTACATCAATTAAGCTCCGATATATATGTAAAACCAAAAGGAACCTATTCAACTTATCAACGAGGCCATTATCAAGTAAAGTCTGGAACTTTTCCACAAAGTAAAGTGGCTCAACAGTGGTACATCAATTAAGCTCCGATGTATATGTAACACCAAGTCATGTTCATCCGAAACTCTATTCAGCCATCAAAACATCAAAGAAAGAGGTGAAAAACGATTCTTTTGCGATTGAGTCGTATAGAAACTTCATATCCTAGTGTTTCAATTGTATCGAGCTAATGAGGTGATAATCATTCTCAACTCACAATGCAAATATTCTTCTTCACAATGAGGCAATCACAAAGCTGAAATTTCAAATGGTCAAGGTACACATGCATGACCCTATACCAATCAGAAGAACATTCAAAAATACCTACTTGGGGAACAGGAGATGTACTACTCGGAGAGGAAGCTGGTCTGAGAGAGGATTGAGTGGGTCTCTGCTGGTGCTGAGCCATTCCACTTGGCCGCATTTGAGAACCTGAGCCAATAGTCCCCATCATTCCCACTCCCTGCGTTCCTTGCATCATCCTACCCTGAACACACACACACACAAAAGTTAGTACCTTCAGAACACTAAGAACATGACACATGTGAGAGTAAAGCTCACCTGTGGGACACTTGTATTGGAGCTCGCTTCCGACATTCCGCCACTTCCACGACCCAGTCCGCCGTATTGCTGTCCAAAAGATCCCGGAAAAGCAGAAGAAGGTGTAGGAGAGGGGCTTGGGATCGGAGAAGCTGGAACGCCAATCGCCATACCGCCTCTTTGCTGTCCAGTAACAGGCGACGACGAAGAAGAGGCTGGAGCTGATGAGGAAGATAGCAATGGAGACGACGAAGCGGAGGAGAAGTGAGTGTACGAGGAATGTGGTTGCCACGGTCTCGAGTAAGACGGTGGAGGAGGCCGACCGGAGAGGTGTTGCTGCTGCTGTTGCGTCGCCGGAGATGTCACCGGGCGTGTGTATTGAGGGGGATTAGGGTTTGGATTGAGGGACGGTGATGGCGCGGCGGGAGAAGAAGGGATAGAGGACGCGGAGGAGGGATTCGGATTGGTGGGAGGCGGTTGTTGAATCTGGGATAAAACCGCCGGTTTCGGAGCTGGCTCCGGCGGTTGAGAAGGTGTTTCCGGTGGCTGAGACGCCGTCGAGGTTTGCCGGGGTTGTTCCATGTCGGTTAGTGAATGTGGAGGGAAGGGCTAGCGAGTTTTATAGATCTATTGAACCGGAAATTCCGGTATGGGATAATATTACTTAACCGCAATTAAGATTAAACGCATCGGGAATGATTACCACATGCCACATCTTGGGCTTTTTAACTCTTTTCTCATAAAATTTACTCTTTAGCCCATAGCCCATAGCCCAGTGTCGTAAAAAGCCCATAGCACAATATGTATATTTTAAATTTCTGGCTCACTTTGTATACTTTTAAATTTCTAGCCTACTTTTATGTGCATTCTCATTTAGAAAATATATAGATCTCTGCGTGATAAATGTACCCTTCAATTTCTTATATTGTATGAATGAATATATGCATGGGTAAAGCAAAAATAAAACCTCAATTTTACAAGACAAGCATAAAACCAAACACTATACAAAAATTAAAGTTCTTTGCGATGAAAAATAAACCAAAAAAGCATAAGAATAGATCTTCATCAAAGATGACATGCATGATCTATGCATGCACTTAATTTACTGTTATAATCATCTTGTAATTAGTAAGAAGTTAATCAAGTTATGCATTGGTTTTATGTATACAAACTATAAAGTTATCATGTCGAACTTGATGAAGTTCATATGAAATATCATGCATTGGATATTCATTATATCTTGCAGCAAAAGTTTATTATAAATTTCCATCTCATTCAAGTTTACATAATTTCTATTTTATGCCGCCACCACTAAGAGAAGAGAGCACTCAATGCCCTAGATTGTAAGCAAAGGAAAAATTAATGGTTTGTTTAATAATTGTATATTTATCTTTTGCTTAGAGCATCATTAACACCCACCATTCACCCTTAAAAACTTAAGAGTTTTCTTCTTTACCCACCCATTGTATAATTTTTTTTATCTTTACTTCTCCATATTCTTCTTATTTTTATCATTATCTCTGAGTGTCCGCAAATCAACGTCAATGATAACATCAAAACGCACACTCAGTTAAAAAAAAAAAAACTATTTTCTTAGTACAACCGACCAAAACTAAAGAGGCAACTAAAAAATCTAAACCCATTTAGGTCAACTGAATTGGTGAAAGGATTTTAAGTGGCCAGGGATTTACATTGGTTTAACTTTATTTATACTCAATGCGCTAGGGCTCACTTTGTATATATATCTTATGTATGATCAATATGTATTCATACTTTGTGGAATAAAAATAACAAAATTTGAAACATGCTTCATAGGTGGAACCTATTCGAATCCACTTACCGTTGTAAGCACTTTAAGCTTAGTTGATGAAATGGACCACACTAACCACAAAAAAAAAAAATCAACTTTGCATAAGCTTACGTAATCAAGATGGAAGAAATAGGTTTATATGCGTATGTGAGATCGTGATGGATACAAAAAGTTTGGGTGTGCCTATTGGGAAAGTGGCAAAATATCAAGTGGCGACGAGTTGTTCGGTTTTCTTGATATATATTAGGTTAAATAACTGCTCTAACGGTCCATTTTTTTCTATATATGCCAAACAAATAAATGACGTCCGATATATTTTAGTGAAAATCTCTCAAATGAACTTTTATTTTTTTTGTAATAAAAATAAATCTAAAAATGATTAATTTTAAAAAAAAAAATAATATATATATTTTTTAAAAAAATTTAAAATTCACTTCGAAAATCTCATTCCATAACTCTAAATTCTAAGTATAAAATAGTTAACCCAAAAAGTATAAATGTATATTTACACCTTTTAATAAAATCTATTTTAGTTATTTTTTTCTTTAATGTTATTTTAATGACAAAAATTTGTCTATTTTAGACTATTCCTCTATATTTTACTTATGTCTAAAAAATTCATTGAGGCATCACAGGTAATCAAATTTGGTCGAGAAAATAAAATCTAAATATATTCCAAATTATAAAAGTTGTTTTCTGTTTAGTTTTCTTTTGGGAAGCCGCATGGCTACCTACGCTATAAAACTAAAT
>CAJHQP010011978.1:0-13531 GCA_905132765.1 Moricandia arvensis
AAATTGTTGAAAATATATAAATTATTTTCACCTTCCTAGTATAATCTTATTTGTTATAAGAGTCTCGTGCTGATAACGTGTTATAAAATATAAAGATGAAGATGGACGTGCATGAAGATGAGTGACTGATTTGATAATTAATGGCTTTGTTCTTTTGTAAATAAAATAACGAGAGAGTGATGAAACTTGATTCTTACTACTCATGTATCTATGTCATTAACAACACATCTCATCTATTTATACTAACTCTTTGTATACTAACACATCTCATCTATCTATATGACATGTGGAATGATGAGGATGTTATAACCACTTCATATGGTAAAGACAACTGTCTTTTTGATGACTAATCACATTTTCAACATAATGAAGTTTTTTACATTTTAAATGTTTCATATAGTTTTAAAAAATATTACTTAATTTATGTTAAATTTCAAAAAATTTGTATCCATATCAAGTTAAATTTTTAATGATTTTTGTTTTTAATTTTACCTTATTTTGTAAGAATTTCTATTTTATTTTGTAAAAAATATTTTTGGAATTTTACGTTTTGAATATAGTAAACTAAATTAATTATTAGCCATATTTTATGTTAAAAGAAATACTTTTCTATTAGAATCCTTTAAATATTAATGTTTTGTTAGTCTTTTTATTTTGTATGGACTTCTAAAATTCTATGTGATTTAAATTTTTATAGTTTTCAATTTTAATTTTTTTTTTATTTTTTTAAAAGACGTTTGTTAATTTTATGTTATGTTTACCGTGTATTTTTATTATATTTTGAAATAAATTTGTTTTTGAAATTCTTCACAGTTCTAATATAGTAAACAAAAATGACTATTAGGCATATTTTACGACCAAAAATATTATAAAGTTGATTCCTTTTATTTAATTTTTGTTTTGTTAGTTTATGCTATTTTTAAGGACTTTTAAAATATTATGTGACTTAAATTGTTATAGCTTTGATATTTTTTTTAAAAAAAATCACATTACTTTTTAAAAAAAAAATATTAGTTAGTAGTAATTTAAATTTCCAAAAATTGTATTTATATTGATTTTATTCTTTTTAATTATTTTTTAAATATTATTTAATTTTATGTTAATTTACAATACATTGTATCCATATCAATTTGAATTTAAATGATATTTATTTTGTAAGTTTACCTTATTATGTATGAATTTTTATTTTATTCTGAAAGAATTTTTTTTATAAAATTGTTTTTACATTTTAAACTTTTCGTATTAGTTTATTTAAAAAATTATTTAATTTTATGTTAATTTTTTCCAAATTTGTATCTATATCAAGTTGATTTTTAATGAATTGTTTTTAAGTTTTCCTTGCTTTGTAGGAATTTCTTTTTTATTTCGTAAAAAATGTTTTTGGATTTTTTATGTTTTAGATATACTAAACTAAAATAATTATTTGCCATATTTTATGTTACTTCTAACAAAGAAATATTTTTCTAGTTGAATCCTTTTAAATATTATTTTTTTTGTTACTTTTCTTTACTTTGTATGGACTTCTAAAATTCTATGTGATTTAAATTCTTATAGTTTTGAATTTTAAATGTTTTTTTATCTTTTAAAAGATATTAGTTTATTTTCTGTTAAGTTAACCTTTTGTTTCTATTATATTTCAAAATAATTTCTTCTTTAAATTATGTACACTGTAAATATAGTAAACTAAAATAGTTATTTGGCATATTTTACGACCAAAAATATTATAAAGCTGATTCCTTTGATTTAATTTTTGTTTTGTTAGTTTATGTTATTTTGTAAGAACTTTTAAAATCTTATGTGACTTTAATTGCTATAGTTTTGATTTCTTCCCTTCATCAAGCTCTTTTTACAAAAGACCATTGAATCATTATGATGAGAAAGCTTCTTTAGGTAGACGACTTATTATATATTTAAAGAGATGTTTTAGATCTTAAGAGCAATCTTTAATCTATAAAAGCTAATCTTTTCAAAATTCAGCTATGTCACTCCTACAAGTTATTCAAAGAGACATTATTATAAAATTATTGTGCTTTCAATTCTTTTTATATTGCATTGTATTATAAGTTTCAACGTTCAAAGGAAGTTCGTTCATGTGTAAACCTCATATACACTCCTCTTGGGAACTTGGATTTGTTGTAGAAGTACCATATCTTAGTGGTTAAGGTTTATAAATTTTTACATGAAAAAATCGTCTATCGATCCAAATGCTTCAGAGAAAGCTTCATCATGAAATCATTATTTGTAGAGTTTTTCATTAATATTGCATATGTTGCATGTTGTTAGTTATCATACATAATAGATTTACAGATTATATGATGATGCAAACGATAATTTATCCACTGTTAAAGAAAATTTAAAAAGGAATTTTGTGTTACAATAAAAGCAGAAGTGATGTGGATTATTCAAAAATCGAAATCCATTTGTTTTAGAAAAAAAAATATTAATGAACTTCTCTAAAATGGTTTCATGGGATTCAGCCAATTATCTTAATCGTGGGATACGATTGAGAAATAGGAATCCATGTTATCAAAGATTTAATTCTTTTGGTAATTATCTTTGAGATTTAAGATATCACCGGAACAAAACAGTTGTAAATGTGTTAGATATGGAAATGAGTGAAAGAAGAAAGAAAACAATGAGAATTTCATGGAATACAAGTCTTAGTATTCTTCTTCTTCGCCGCTTTTCATTGTCCCTCGGTCAAAGCGAACCAAGAACTCTATGTTTCCATCGGCTCCCTTGATCGGAGATTCAATAAACCCTTTGTTGATAAATCCATATCGCTCAATACCATTAATTATTTTCTCAAGAACCTTCACCCATACATAAACAAGACATCAGAAGATAGTAACTACCACGTATTAGACTTTCTAAGATCAAGGCTGTAACGCTGCACCAAGTTAGAAACAGAAGGAATCCAGCAGAGCAAAAACAAAGATTCAATTGTTACAAAAGCGTACAGGGAAATACAAACATACCTCCTGATGCACTTCATGATCTCTCACTATACCACCCCTCCCAACCTAAAAGGAAAACAAAAAATTGTTGAAGAACAAATTGCAGAGATGATTTGGTACAGTATGCTTTTCTCAGAGTTTACTGTGTGGCATCTTAAAGTCAATTGATTGGATTACCTGTGATCTTCGAGCTTCAAATTGAGGTTTAACAAGGGTAACTAAAGTTGCATCTTCATTCATCACATTCATAATAGCTGGCATCACCTGTTTAAAAGTTTCAAAACTTTGCGGCTTGTAAAAACATAACAATCATAGTTTCAGAAAGGAAGCAAAACTTACCTTGAGAATGGAAATAAAAGAGAGATCTAGTGTCACTACATCGACTTTTTGTGGGAGTCCTGGGAGGTATCTCAGATTTGTCCTTTCTATAACAGTCACACGCTTATCATTGCGGATTTTATCAGCAACCTGTTACCATACACCAAATAATTAACTAACTAGAAGACTTTGATTGCAGGGAAAAGATCAATCAATCCTTTTTGAACAATACTTAGCACCTGACCATAACCAACATCAACACCATACACATGAGCAGCACCATAACGAAGCAAACAATCTGTAAACCCTCCTGTAGAAAGCCCAGAATCAAGAACTACTTTCTCAGAAACATCAACATCTAGCTTCTCTATTGCAGCTTCCAGCTTGAGCCCACCTCTGCAAGTTGAAGGAAACAACAGTAGATGACAGTCGACAAAAACAAAGGTCTC
Organism: Moricandia arvensis; assembly: GCA_905132765.1. Lineage (NCBI taxonomy): Eukaryota > Viridiplantae > Streptophyta > Magnoliopsida > Brassicales > Brassicaceae > Moricandia > Moricandia arvensis. The sequence continues at coordinate 3,725 of CAJHQP010011978.1, forward strand.
AAAGAACTGAGAAAATGTATTAAAGATAGGGTAACATGGAGAGGAATAATCACCTACATACATATTTGGGAACCTCAGCTGTAATCTTAATGGATACACCATTGGCTACAGGCATTCCAGCTTTACTAGCTCTTTTCCCATCCACTAGCACTTTGCCTATATATATAGCATACACACTAGAGTTAAAGCTTAAGCTACACCAAGAAACTTCTTTTTTTTTATTTTAATTTTTCAAGAAGAAACACATAAACCTCTGTGTGCTTTTATACGTATGTACCTTGTAAAATCCAAGATTGTATCAGTGTGCGACTGTATTCCTGATATCTTTCGAGACATGCCTCATCAAGTCTCTGTTTCTTGCTGTTATAGAACAAGAAGAGCTTCATTAAAATGAAAGGACAGAGAGATGAAAGTTTCTTAATTTCAATATTAAAAGAGAAGACACTTTTTTCCACGTATAGCAGAAGCAAGACATCTGATGGAAGTGGCTTCTCCGGCTCGAACCCATCTCGCTGGATATAATAACACAGGGCAAAGATAACAACAAAACATTATCATTAAAGAGTGACAATGCAGTCTAAGTGTTTGTGGAAATGACTCAACCAAGAAAACTTCAGAAGGAAGGAGAAAAGTCTACCAACAAACCCAATAAGTAGAGAACATACCAGAGAGAAGAGGGCTCTGAGATTTGGAGAAGAAGCCGACGAGGGAGCTGCCGTAAGAGCTCAAGGTTATGGGAGATTTAAGAACGTGAAAACCCATCGAAAAAGCTTCTTGATCTTTCTCTAAGGAGTGTAGATTATTATTTCAGCATTTCACACAAAAACTTTTAGGGTTAAAAAACGAAGCCTCTTTTTGAGCAGAAAGGTTTCCATTTGGTATCTTTATTTTTTACTTGTCCGGCACACCAAACTTTACTAACTTGGTCATCAAACCGACGTTATTTGAATTAATAAAAAGGAATTAAACCTAACAAATTTTCTTTTAAAATTTGATTTTGTTCCATAAAACCCAAAAGGCATTGCAAGCACAAATACAGCAGTGAACCTAATGAGATTGAATCCTCAATTCAATTTGCCCGTGTTCTGAGCAAACCAAGTGCATCCAGCCCAGATATCCTTGCACTATCTATCCTCTGGGATCTACAAAGACAACACATCCAACGATAACAAGGAAAAAACCTCTAACTCATGCATGATTCTTCATGTCACTTTGGACTCTAATTTAGAACTTGTCTATGTGAATGTGTCTTTTAAGGAAAATACTTACTGGTTAGCACTATTAGATGAAAAGGAGAAACAGCTCGGCATATTCTTTATAGTCAGTTTTGACTATACAACTGGACGTCTTCTTTTTTCATGTCAGCATCCTAGGTTGATCCATTGTTAGATAAAACAAAATCTATGTGTTATTACAATGCGAAATTAAAATGCTATCGTGGATCAAGAAGGTCTTTTAAGGAAAAGGTAAAAAAAAAATCAAAAATTACATAAAAGAGTAGAACCGCTGTTTAACATAGCACTTTAAGTTGACAAAAAAACATAGCACTTTAAGAATTGGTAAGCATCCCATACGTGTCAAATTTGTATTGGGTAAATTATTTAGACAAAAAACAATTATGTTCTTTCTTCGTCAATATTTCCAAAGAGCATAGTTCTTCCACGAAGAAGACGATAGTGAGGAAGATGATGTTGATGGAGAAAGGATGATTCTGATGATGATAATGAGGAAGAGAGTGAGAGAGAGAGAGAGATTTTGATAATAATTTCCCAGCCTACAACGAAGAAGATGGCCGGAGAAGGCGGATACGGCGGCACATCGGAAAAAGTAGATTACATGTTGGGAAATCACAGCTACTTGCTCGTTTTGCTAAAGACGAGTTCAGCTTGGACTCCAAAGCCACCATCGGTGTTGAGTTTCAGATTGTGGTTTTATGTTTAGTTACTGTTTTATATTAAAAAATTTCTCATATAATATTGTTGGAAATTTTGGAAAATATCCATACATAGAGGGATTATTATATTTGTTTAATGATGAGGACATCATATTCTTGATGAGGCTTTCGAGCCTCAGTATCAAACAACGACAGTTTATAGCAACCTTATTATAATGTTTGCAAAAGTTTTTTAATACAGTAATCAAAATATTTCTCATACTTCATAACATAACATCAAATCAATCAAACTCCGGTTTCAATCCTAACTACAGATAATCACTTCAATCCTAACTATTTAAATAGAAACATGAATGGTTCATTGTAACTTACTGGTTAAATTATTGCAAACGGTTTGGAGAAATAATATGACTTTGATTCCTTATTCCTCTTTGGGTGTTCCATGTTCCTATAAAACCAACACTGGTACATAATATATATCAGAATAAAGTCAAAGAACTATATTATTCAGTAAGTTATTTAATATTTGTATAAAGGAACTTATCTTGCAGCCAAAATTTGGAATCAATGTAATCAAACAAGGTATTTGCGTTGCCCTTCACTCTTATATTTATTGTTTTTCCCTTTGAATAAAACACGGTATCTGCGATGGTAACCATATATTATCTTCAATGAATCTTTAAAACAATAATTAAAAAGTCAGAGCGTTTCTTAGAAGTATAGGACCATCCGTAAGAACGGTTACCTTTTTTCTTTTCTTCATATCTCTGATATATTATAAGGATGCTATCCTTCCGGTTCAGTTAAACCAACATGCAGATCTAAGAAACTCTTCATCTGCATTTTCGGATCTGTGAAAAGGAAACACTTTTTGTAAGGATCTAAAACAAAAAAAAAAAGCTTTGACTTTTATGTTTTTTTAGAGAAATCGAAATATAAGAGAACCTTTGAGAACAGTTACCTTTTTCGTTTCTACATATCTCTGAAATATGATAAGAATGATGTCCTTCCGGTTCAGTTAAAACAACATGCAGATCTAAGACACTCTTCATCTGCATGTTCGGATATGAATGAAAAGAAAACAGTTTTGTAAGGATCTAGAAAAACAAGAAGCAAAACTGTAACTCTTTTTAAGAAAAATCGAATTTAAGAGAATCCTTGAGAACGGTTACCTTTTTAGTTTCGTCATATCTCCGAAATATGGTAAGGATGATGTCTTTCGGTTTCAGTTAAAAACAACATGCAGATCTAAGAAACTCTTCATCTGCATGTTCGGATCTGTGAAAAGAAATCACTTTTTGTAAGGATCTAGAACAAAAAAGCAAAACTTTAACTCTATCTAAGAGAAATCGAAACAGAAAAATTGTAAAGATGTGGAAATGACTTTAAACTTACGATATCTTGATTATGAGGTTGTCTTACTCAAACATATGTCATAGTAAGTTAACTTTTATCATCGATTAAGATCTTCGAAATTTCTCTTTCTCGGTAAAGTTCTAGATCTCTCTGGTTTTTCTTTTTCTCTTTCTTTTTCTGTTTTTTTTTCTTTTCGATACTTGTGAACGGTCACTTTTAGATGACGATTTTGAGGTTTATTGGGCTGAGTTATAGTTTTAAAAGCCCGTTTATTATTTTCGAATGTTGGGTTATTTATGATGTTGGGTAATTAGGATGTTGGGTAATTAGGTTGTTGGGTCATACTATTTAAGTCTTAACTAATAGAAACCCATAAAAATACTCTAATACCCATTTTTAACTTTATTTGTATCCAAAATTTTTCAGAACTTTTTAAAAATTATGTATTTTTGGTATTTTTATTTACTTAATTTGATCATTTTTAGTTGAAAATATTAGTCAATTAGACAAGAATATTTTTACTAGCATGTTTTATATATATATATATATATATATATATATACACATTTTGATTTTATTTGTGTGTACATTACTTTTAGGCAAAAAAACTTACTTTACTTAAAAATGAAAATATAAAGTGTAGAACAAGTATAAAAATTATCATTAGTAACAATATTTAACATATTCAGAATTAAAAACCAAAATCATTTAAAAAAATAAACAAATAATTTGGCAACTATCAACTTATTAAAGTTAAAGTCTTATATGATGTTATATATTTGATTAAAACATATAATTATATATAAGTTTAAAATAAAAATCAACAAACATATACCCGCGCTTTCAAAGCGCGGGTCAAAATCTAGTTGTTAGATAAAACAAAATCTATGTGTTATTACAATGCGAAATTAAAATGCTATCGTGGATCAAGAAGGTCTTTTAAGGAAAAGGTAAAAAAAAAATCAAAAATTACATAAAAGAGTAGAACCGCTGTTTAACATAGCACTTTAAGTTGACAAAAAAACATAGCACTTTAAGAATTGGTAAGCATCCCATACGTGTCAAATTTGTATTGGGTAAATTATTTAGACAAAAAACAATTATGTTCTTTCTTCGTCAATATTTCCAAAGAGCATAGTTCTTCCACGAAGAAGACGATAGTGAGGAAGATGATGTTGATGGAGAAAGGATGATTCTGATGATGTTAATGAGGAAGAGAGTGAGAGAGAGAGAGAGAGAGATTTTGATAATAATTTCCCAGCCTACAACGAAGAAGATGGCCGGAGAAGGCGGATACGGCGGCACATCGGAAAAAGTAGATTACATGTTGGGAAATCACAGCTACTTGCTCGTTTTGCTAAAGACGAGTTCAGCTTGGACTCCAAAGCCACCATCGGTGTTGAGTTTCAGACTCGTACCCTCCTCACCGAAGATCTGGGATACCGCCGGCCACGAAAGGTACACACTTTCTTAGATTCAAACCTTACTGATCTCGGAGATGGATTGGATTCTCGCTGGATCTGTAAACGACTTTGGTTTGACTAGAGCTGATGTGTTTAGATTAGACATTTTTATGTAAAAGATCACTCCTTTATGTAGTTTCTGATTCATTTACAAGTTTCAGATACTAATGTTGCGTGTTGAAACTTTAAAAGGCTATGCTTGGCCTTCATCTCAATCACACCAGTTTACTTGTTGATGTGCATGGAATTCTACCGGTTTCGTTCATACACATACTACAACATCTCTGGAAAAAAAAACTATAAAGGTAGTTGTGATGTGTTTTGTGCAGTCATAGTGAAGTCTGAAGGGTTCAAGCACAGCCGTCTCACTGTGTTGCTTGAGTTGCTAAACACGTTTACAACAGCGGATAATAGCTTAACACGAGTAGACAATCAAGAAAGAAGAGGAGTGTGATGAGTTTTTTAGGCTGTGATATACACAAGACACACAACAAATGCGAGAGGCAAATGAGGAGGATCAATCAAGTAAGCTTTAAGCTGATGCAGATCTGTTTTGCTAGCCTTTTATTGTAATGGAATCATTTTTTGTAGTACGTCTACGGTCTACACTAGTGTAAGCTTTAGGGCAACATAACATTTTTTCTTTTCTTTTGAACTTTTGGCTTGTGTGTTTGTAAAATCTTTGGACTATATTGGTGAGAGATCAGAAAATCGTTTTCCACAGTGAAGTAAAAGGCTCTCTACACCAAAATTTACTCAATTAGTATGCAAAATTGATGAATCATGATAACTTGTCTTTCAAGTAGAGTGATCACAATTTAAAATTTTTAATTATAAATTTTTATTTCTATTTTCGATATGTTTTTGTCATATTTGTTAAATTTTTATAAAATCCAATCATTCAACTTATAAATAAAATAAAATAAAAAATTAAAGAACTTCAAAGAGGTTCTTCCATTGGACCATCATAAATTTAATTATATTAGCAAGAGTTCTAAATTTCACAAATTGCAAAATTAACTATTAAATTAATCATTAGAACCTATAATGAGCTCTAATCAATGGACATGCTCTTAGCACTTGACTTGAAGCATGTTTTTGGTGGACAAACACAAGGGATACATTGTGACAATGAAGTTAGGGATATTACTTTGGGAAATTGCATCCTATGACACAAAATAAAATTATAATTCACTTTCTAACGTTTTAACCTAATTCACACACATATGGCTTGTATTTTATATAATAATACTGTTATACCCTTTTAAACAACCGGTTAAACTTGCAAAAGAAAATAAAAATTAATATATTTAGTATTTATTGGTAAAGACAAAACGTGTACATTTATTTATCACACACTGCTTAAAAAGTAAGTTTTAGTTGGTAAAATTGAGAAGATGAATAAGTTTATTTTCTATTTTGAGCGACCGTGACGACACCAACCAGTCCAAGTGCAATGATTTTTTCCTTTTTCCGCGATTCCAAAGCCACCAAGTACTTCTCTGTTGGCGAAGTTCGGAGGAGCAGGCCGGTTGTGAGGACTCCATTGGAGAAGAGAGTCGAAGAATTTGATTCTGAAATCTAAAGTTGTAACGACGGCGTTGCGTCTCTGTGCATCTATCTTCCCAATCCAAGATTTGTCACTGAGTGAAGATGAAATGTGAAAACCTGTAAGTTTTGGTTTCAGGTTCGAAGACGAGAAAGAGAAGAACAAGGAATGTATTTCTATACTATTTTATGAAATATAATAGACTGTCTTCTCTTCAAATTTGATTTTTTCTTATTTTCCATATTTATTAATATATAATAAACTATTTATCATGTTATATTTCATTTGATACTTGAAAACAAGAATTCAATCTTGTTTATCTATTGTTTCATGTTTTATTGATATGATTTTTGTATTGGTGTGTATATGTGTTTTATATTGGTGTGTATGTCATTTTGTAAAGAGGAAATAGTATAGTTAAACGTAAATGGAATAGAATTTACTATGACATCAAATAAAATAGAATACAATATGATGTTGAATGGAATAATATCATTCTTAGTTGTTGGTGCATTGGTGCATCTGATCTATTTTATATTAGCGAAATAGTATAGTATGCGTTTGTGTTTATGGTGTTTATATCTGAGTTTAAAAATTATATTTAGAGTTTGGGTTTATATTTAGAATCTAGGGTTTAGTTTATTTTTAGAATGAGGTTATAGTATCCTTATGCTGTCAAATACCAGTTTTATTTCATTCTTATGATTTTTGGTTTTACTCTATTCTATATGCTTGTAAAAAAGCGCATAGTATGGAAAGGCATATACATGTAATCTTATCTAACTAAATAATACATATGGAAAAGAACAAAAATTAATGGAAAACGATATTTTTTAATTTACACAAAAGAGAAAGTATATGTACAACTATCACATGGTTTGTGTTTTCAAAAAGTCTACATAGTATGCTATATAGATCCTAAATACAATAATATATGACAAATCTGCATATATATGTATACGATTAATACTAATGTAACGTGACTTCCTTATATTTCCTCAGAGAGATTGTGAATAGGTTGCTATTAATATTAGCCATACCTTACTTTGTCTACGTCATGTATACATCTTTCTTTCACCTGCTACTTGTACGAGAGAGGGTTAGAACCGGAACAATAGAATCATAATTGTTACTTACTTAATTATGTCAAAATCAATGACATGCACTTAATTTTCTCTACAAACTTAGCTATTTCACAAATTCTCCCTATTACTTTTGGACTCGAATTGTTCATATATTTTCTCAATTATGTTTCAATTTTGACTCAAATCCAGCAAGCAGCTTTGCATTAGTTTTGGAGCTTTTTTTTAGCTTCCCAAATGAATAAGCAAGCAACTAGAGTCAAAATTAAATAAGCAAGCATATTTCTCGTAAAGCAAGCAACTAAATAAGCAAGCATATTTTTTCAAACCCTTTGAGCAACTAGAGAGAACGAAGATAGTACTCGTGACTTTGTTCTTCTTCACTTGTACCCCAATTGTGAGATGAGCAAAGATGATGAAAACTAGAATCTCTTGGTCATTCTTCATCGTCTTTTCTTCTTTAAAAGTGAAGCAGCCCGAAGAAACATCTTGTCGACCTCATCAAAATCTGGAGACTCATCCTCCTTATCATCTCCTGATTTAGCCTTTCCTGGACCCCCAAAATCTTCTTCATCTTCTTCTCCTACCTTGTTGTTTATAGCTGGAAATTTCTCAAACTCCTCAAGAAAAAGCGGTCGCCCTGCCTTCTCATTCTCTGATTCCGAATCAGTCTCAAATATATCAGAAATATCAGAATCTGTTGCCAATTCATCTTCTTCTTCCTCTTCCTCTTCTTGCTCATCCTCAAAACACTCTTGGCTTCTTTCTATAATTTTCTTCAACTCTTCCGACCTTTGATCCTCATCATCATCAACCTTGGCTACACTCGGATATTCTCCCTTTCTAGTCTCGCTTTGCGCTTGAAGCAACTCAAGCTCTTGTTCAAGCCTCGGAATATACTTCCTAACCGCACGAAGCGCATCCCTACATTTGGATTTGTCCAAAGCCTTTTTCCTCGGGAGAGTAACCCTGGGAGACATGATTTCGGTCGGAGGCTGGACATAGTTCTTCCCTCTGTACATAATAATCGTGTTCCCTTCATGAACATCAAGCACGATCCCACCAGTCAACCTCGCTAGCTCAACAGCGATCTCATTCACTTCATCCGGAGTAAACGTTTTGATCACAACCTGCAGCGTCTGATGCTTCTTCCAATGAAGATGCATGTTCAGAATCACTCCCTGATAGATCCCACGTCTCCCCACAGGAACATAGTTCTTACACTTCAAACCCATTTTCAGATAATAGAAATGCTCCTCAGGTGTCAAAATCTCAGGGTCATGCGTCGCTTCAGAGGACTCTGACGGTTCCAGCTTCTTCATCGTCTCCACAAGTCGTTCCTCTTTCTTACGAGCCTGTCAGAACAACACGAGGAACATAAGAGGTGTAATAACAAATAACGCATGTGCTGGTCGGAAAAAGTAACAAGAAGCAACCTTTCTTAGTTTGTTGAGAATCTTTTCTTCAGCAGTCATTCTTTCAACCTCTTTCTTCTTCTTCCACCGGAAAAACTTGAGCCACCGCACAACCGCACGTTTACCCTTGAGCTTTTTCCTCTTGGGTTTTGTAGAAGCTTCTCCATCATGACTAGAAATATTCTCAGAGTTGCTCGTGGTCTCAGGATATGGAGTAGAATGGAACCAAGAGGATGTCAAGTATCTAGCTTTCCACGCAGGTTCTTGACAAGACTGTTTATGCAAAACCTTGCACAAAAGATGACCAGAGCTACTACATTATAAGTTATATCTCCTATGATTAAGTTATACAAATAATAACAAGATCATCAAACAATTTGCATAGAAGAAAATGAACCTAAGAGAACAGAAATTCCCAAGAATTGACTAGATACCATATTTACTTACATCAATGAACAATCCCCTCATCTTTAGCAAAAAAAATCTGAAAATGAATCGAACTCTGAACAATCCTAAAAATCAAAGCGGAGCTCGAATGCTTTGAGTGGTACCTGATAGTGCGAGGGATGACACTAGAGCTGGGGGAAGAGGCCAACGGACATAGCTGCCGAGAATTACGGCGTAAAAGTACTGAGATCGATTTCGAAACCCTAGCCGCCGTTGGATTCACCATTTCTTCTCACCCGACGGTGTTAACTATCTCCGGTGTGGTTTTCTCAGTTTCTTATCTCAAGACGTAATCCAGACCAGATTTATAGGTCATAAACCGGTTTTAACCGATCGTGGTTATTGAGTATATTCAAAGCTAAAATCCCCGGGTAAACGATGTTTCAGTTTGGTTCAATAGGCTGGATGTTTGGATATTTCAGATTTTTGAATATTTCAACATAAAGACATAAAACCAGTTCGAGTATTTCTACACTTTAAATTTAAGTATTTTTAATTCAGATTCTAGTAATTTATATATAACTGAAAAAACTAAAGGTTTGTAAAGAAAATTAAAACTATATGTTATGAACCATTATAGATTATCTTAACATTCTATATG
>CAJHQP010011979.1:0-13516 GCA_905132765.1 Moricandia arvensis
GCTATGGTACATAAGAGAAAGATTCAGATTTTCTTACGCATTATTATTGTTTTTTGGTTTTTTCAACATATCAATGCATATTATTACAATACTTTCTCCAAAAAAGATCTGAAAAATAAAGTATTTTAAATATAGAATATAAGAGAATAGTATAATATCAGATCAGTTAGAAAACTAATTGAAAGAAAATATGGTACAACATGTAATTCTTAATATATACCATAGTCGCTTCTGAGTTTTATAACATTTATACGAATAACATGTAGATTTCATAATCAAGTCTCTTCTTAAATGCAAAGTTTCCTCAAAAAATGTAAAATTTAAATAAAATTAAGAAAGTAGAAGTTATGAACTATACTACAAGTCATTAGAAATTAAATGGAGATAAGATGTGATAACAAAACAAACATATTCACGCCTCTTACTATCACATAACAATTGACATGAGACTGATGTTCGATGAATTCTCACACATTCATATAACTACATTTAATTTCCAAATCAATCATATATACAAACTTTCTTCATTGATAAAGAGAAATTATGTATAGACAATCAATTAAAAACTAAATAAGATAAAGTGAGATAATACAACTCATATTTTCTAACATCAATAAAAATGTACATGACATCTGTATTATATTTCAGTTTTCACATTATACACAATTATATGTGTTTTACACATGTGCGATTATTAATATATAATTAATATAGTAACTCTCCACACACCTTAATATAGTTATATATTACATTTCCTCCTCTCTCTCTCTTTACAAAAGTCCTAGGGCTTTTGTCAAAGATTTCTTTTAGAAGTTATCTTGTATAATGATATATATATATAAATTACAAGATAACTTTAAAAAAATTTGACAAGCCTAGGGTACTAGGAATTCAATACAGAGATAACTTCTTAAAAATCTTTGACAAGCCAGGTCTAGGATTACCCTAGATATGGTATAGGACTTAGAGTTAGGTTTGGGTCTAGAGAGTTAAAGTCTATAATTACCATATAGATCTAGAGTTTCGGTTTAGCGATTAGGATTCTATAGGGTCTAAGGTTAACCGCTAGGATTTAGGGTCTACAATCTAGGTTTGGGTCTACGGGTTAGCGATCTCAGGTTTACGGTCTAAGATTAACCCTAGGTTGGGTTACAGGTTTAGTTTGTCTAGGATCTAGGATTAAGCATAAGATCTTAGGTCTAAGGATGAGGGTTTAGAGTCTAGGATTCAACCCTAAGGTTTAGGTTAGGGTCTCAAAGTGTTTAAGGTTACCCTAGGTTGGGTAAGGTTAAGGTTTGGGGATACCTCTAAGGTTTTCAGGGGTTACGGGTATTAGGGATACCCTAGGATTTAGGGTTTAGGGTTTAAGGTTAACTTTAGGGTTTAGAGTTTAGGTTAGGTTAACCCTAGTTTAGGGTTTAGGATTAACCCTAGGGTTTAGGATAACCTAGGTTTAGATACTAGGGTTAGAGTTTAGGTTTAGTATACTCTAAGGTAGGGTTTAAGGGTTAACCCTAGGGTTTAGGGTTAGGGTTTAGGTTAACCCTAGGGTTTAAGGTTTAGGGGTTAATCCCATGGTTTAGGGTTAAGATTAGATTTCGGGTTAAGGATAACTAGAAATTATGGTCATGGTTAAGGGTTAACCCTAGGGTTTAGGGTTAGGGTTACCCCTAGGGATAGGGTTTAGGATTAACCCTAGGGTTAGGGTTTAAGGGTTAACCTAGGGTTTAGGGTTAGGGTTAGAATTAACCCTAGGGTTAGGGTTTAAGGGTTAACCCTAGGTTAGGGTTTGGGGTCTAGAGTTTAGGGTTAAGGTCGTAGAGTTTAGAGTTAACCCTAGGGTTTTAGGGTTTAGAGTTTAGAATTAACCCTAAGGTTAGGATTTAGGGTTAATAGATACCCTAGGGGCTAAGGGTTTAGAGTTTGGGGGTTTAGGGTTAGTGTTAACCCTAGGGTTTAGGCTTAGATTAACCCTAGGGTTAGGGTTTAGGGTTTTAGAATTAACCCTAGGGTTAGGGGCTTAGGGTTTAGAATTAACCTAGGGTTAGGGCTTAGGGTTTAGGGTTTAGGGTTAGGGTCTACGGGTTTAGGTTACCCTAGGGTTAAGGGGTTAGGGTTTCGGGTTAACCTAGGGTTAGGGTTTAGGATTAACCCTAGGGGTTAGGGTTAGGTTAGATTACCTAGGGTTAGGGTTTAGGATTAACCTAGGGTTAGGGTTTAGGGTTAAGCCTAGGGTTAGGGTTTAGGATTTAGAATTAACACTAGGTAGGGTTAGGGTTTAGGGTTAGGGTTAACCCTAGTTTGGGTTGGATCTAGGTTTAGGGTTAACCCTAGGGTTAGGGTTAGGGTTTAGGCTTTAGGGTTTAGGGTTAAGACCCTGGGTTAGGGCTAGGGTTAAGCCTAGGGTTTAGGGTTAAGGTTAACCTACCCTAAACCTACCCTAGGTTAATCTTAAACCCTAACCCTAGGGTTAACCCTAAACCTAACCCTAGGGTTAACCTAAACCCTAGAACCTAACCCTAAACCCTAAACCCTAGGCTTAATCCTAAACCCTAACCCTAGGGTTAATTCCTAAACCTAGGGTTTAGGGGTTAACCTAGGTTTGGGTTTGGATCTAGGGTTTAGGGTTAACCTATGGTTAGGGTTAGGGTTTTAGGTTTAGGGTTTAGGGTTTGGACGCCTAGGGTTAGGGTTTAGGGTTAAGCCTAGGTTTAGGGTTAAGGTTAACCCTACCCTAACCCTAGAGTTTATCTTAAACCCTAACCCTAGGGTTAATCTTAAACCCTAATCTTAAGGTTAACCCTAAAACCCTAAACCCTAACCCTAGGTTAACCCTAAACCTAGACCCTAACCCTAAACCCTAAACCCTAGGATTAGGGTTTAGGATTTAACCCTAGGTTTAGGCTTTAGGGTTTAGGATTTAACCATAACCCTAGGGTTAGGGTTTAGGGTTAACCCTAGGGTTAGGGTTTAGGATTTAGGATTAACACTAGGGTTAGGGTTTAGGGTTAACCCTAGGTTAGGGTTTGGATCTAGGGTTTAGGGTTAACCCTAGGGTTAGGGTTTAGGTTTAATCCTAGGGCTTAGGGTTAGGGTTTAGGTTTAAGGTTAAGTGTAACCCTAGAAATTAGGGTTAGGGTTTGGATCTAGGGTTTAGGGTTAACCCTAGGGTTAGGTTTAGGGTTTATGTTTAAACCCTAGGGCTTAGGGTTTTAGGTTTAGGGTTAAGGGTAACCCTAGAAATTACGTTTAGGGTTAACCCTAAGGTTTAGGTTCTAGGGTTAGGATTTATGATTTAGGTTAACCCTTGGGATTAGGGTTAGGGTTTAGAAATTAGGGTTTAGGTTTAGTGTTAAGGGTAACCCTAGAAATTAGGGTTTAGGGTTTAGCCTTGGTGTATAGGGTTTAGGTTTAGGTTTCGTGTCTAGGGTCTAGGGTTAACCCTACGGTTTAGGTTCTAGGGTTTAGGGTCTAGGACCTTAGGGTTTAGGATTTAGGGTTAATCCTAGTGTAGGGTTAGGGTTTGGGTCTTAGTTTAGGGGTTCGGGTTAACCCTAGGATTAGGGTTTAGGGTTTGAGTCTTAGTTTAGGGATTAGGGTTAACCCTAGGGTTCGAGTTTAGGATTTAAGGTTAACCTAGGGTTTCGAGTTTAGGATTTAGAGTTAATCCTAGGTTTAGGATTTTGAAATTAGAGTTTAGGTTTAGGGTTAAGGGTAACCCTAGAGATTAGGGTTATGGTTTGGGTGTAGGTAGGGTTAGGATTTAGGATCTAGGGTTAGGGTTAACCCTAAGTGTAGGGTTTGGGTTTAGAGTTAGACATTAAGGTCTTGGGTTTGAGTTTAAGGTGTATGGTTAGAGTTTAGAGTCTAGGGTTTGGGTTGGGTTTACTGTCTATGGTTAGGGTTAGAGTTAACTCTAGGGTAGGGTTTAGGGTTTAAGTTTAGGGTTAGAGTTTAAAGTTTAGGGTTAGGGTTTAAAGTTTAGGTTGGAGTTTAGGGTTAACTCTAGGGTAAGATTAGGGTTTGGTTCATAGTTTAGGGTTTAGGGTTAACCCTAAGGTTAGGGTTTAAGGTTTTGGGTTAACCTTAGAGTTTAAGATTAATCTTAATCCTAGGTTTAGGATTAATCCTAGGTGTAGGATTAGGGTCTAGGGTCTAGGATTTAGAAATTAGGGTTAAGGGTAATCCTATAGATTAAGGGTATGGCTTAGGGTATAGGGTTAGGATTAGGATCTAGGGTTAGGGTAACCCCTAGCTATAGGGTTTGGGTTTAGGGTTAGGCATTAAGTTTAGGGTTTGGGTTTTTAAGGTTTAAGGTTTAGGGTTTGGGTTGGATTTAGTGTCTAAGGTTCCGGTTTAGGGTTAACTCTAGGATAGGGTTTAGGGTTAGGGTTTAGGTCTAGGATTAGGGTTAATCCTAGGGTGTATGGTTTTGGTTTAGGGTTAAGCGTTAAGCCGTTAGGGTTTAGGCTTTAGGGTTAAGTTTTAGGGTCATATCTAGGGTTAGAGGTTAAAGTTAACCCTAGAGTTAGGGTCTATGTTTAGGGTTAGAGGTAACCCTAGGGTATAAGGCGTAGAGCTTAAGAATTATGGTCTAAGTTTAGGGTTATCGAATCTAGGGTCTTGGATTATGGTTGGGTTTAGAGTTTGGGTTTAAGGTTTAGATTTTGGTTTAGGATATAGGATACACTAGGCTTTAGGATTTATGATATATTATATGTATAACATATATATATATATGCATATATATATATATGGATGTGTATGTGTATGTAAATACATATAACCTATATGTACACGTGTATGAGAATGTATACCTATATGTAGATATGTATATATGTATAGGGTGTATGTGTATATATATATACATTTGTATATATATGTATATGTGTAAGTATTTTCGTATATTTGTATGTATATATATATACATGTGTGTATATATATGTATGTGTGCATAGGTGTATGTATATCTGTAAACAAAAGGTGTATGTATATACCTATGTATATACATACTTATAAGGGTATGTAATTTCGTAAATTAATTTATTATAATTTAATAATTTTTTAAATTTCATTATTTATTTTTATGATTAATTTTTAAAAAAAGTAATAAAATTGATTTTGACCTTTCTCATGTTTAAAATAAATTAAATTTGATATTTTCTAACCATCATAAAAAGGAAATGATATTATTTCGGATAGTTTTTCCAATCATACATGTCATTGATATTTTTTCCATTAATCCAACAATAACATATAATCTTAATTAAGTTTGGTAAAAATATTTATCAAGGTTTGAGTATTTCGGTTTTTGGTGTTTTGTTTTTAGAAATTTAAAAACCGTTGAAGTATTTACGAAATTTGATTTTGTTTTAGTTGGGTTATTTCGGTTTATGATTAATAGATTTATAGATAAAATATTAGAGAAATTTTGGTTTAAAAATTTAAAATATTAGATAATTTAGGTTGTTTTGATAACAACCGATTAGTCTTTTGTTTTAGCTTATTTATTTGATTAGTATTTTGTTTTTGTTAAACAATAAGAAACTAATTTGACATTCTAATGTTAAAATAGAATTTGATAATTGTTAATTATCATGGTAACAATGACAAGTTATCATTTCTGTTAGTTTTTCCAATCATATATATTGTTAAGGTTTCTTGATTGATTCAACAATAACCTATTATAATTTCTATTGAGTTTGGTAAAATTATTTATGTTTATTTAATTCATTTAGTATTAATTTTTATGATTTATTTATTTGATTAGTTTTTATTTTTGTTAAACTAATAAGAAACTGATTGAGTTGGTTTAAAAATTCTTTCAACTTATTTTGAGAATTCTCACCTTGTGGTAAGCTGGAGAATCTGATTGGCTCCCTGAGCTTACACTCTCTAGCCTAAATGGGGACAAAACAGTTTCTGTTAGCCATAAAAATGTAGTAATAGAGTTAATCAAGCATGTCACCAAAGGAGAAAATATGAAAAGAAAAGAACCTTTCAACGCTGGAGACTAGTAGTGCATATATCTCCATGAGTGGTTTCTTCCTTTACGCTTACCCTCTAGGTTCTGAGTGTTCTCATTCACAAGTAAGCACAGAAGCAAAGAAAACCTTTAGTATAAGAACTTTGTGATGAAACCATTGACAAAAAGAAGAATTTTCAAGCATTTATTATGATCAGTAATTTACAGACCTCAAAGGCTTGAAAACGATCAAACCAAAACCCTATGATATTTATATTTAACTTGTAATCAGAATCCTAAAACAGAGATTAAGTGGATGAACAAGCAAGCATGATTCGGGTAAAAAAACAAGATATAGAAACATAGAAAAAAAAACAAAATAGGGGTTGTCTGCACTCAGCTAGACCAGAGAATCCATCAGACACAAACCTAGCTATCACAATGAAACCAAAGACTGTCCTAATTCATTTTGCTTACTATTCTATACATATCTATGTCTGTCTAAAGCATTTTATTTTATTTTAATTTATTTCAAGCCATGACAACAAGCTACTTAAGTAGAAGAAAAACGAGAGATGCTTTACCTTCCAAAAATAAAATTCTCTGATTTTGTTTAGAGTAGATGTTGCTCTCACCACCACATAGCTGAGTAAATCTTTGCAGATTTGACTGTCATTATCCGCTTCTTCTTAGACTCATCATACGCTTGCTTCAGAGAACACCGCGCTGTGGAGCTCTCAGCATCACTAGATCCAAAGGTCTCTGACTTGGGCTTATGGACTTTCTTCTTCTTCTTCACTGAGAGAGTGAACCGGAGAGTTTTCGATCTTGTCCACCTGAAGGAAGCTTGTAGGAGGAGCTCTCAGTGTTCTAAGGGAAGCACCGTTTTTTTTGGCTTGGTCTAGAGATCTCAGAAGCTTTATTAACAGAAAAGAGTAGCTTGTAAGCTGGTTTATTAACATGAACAAGTTGAAAGGCTGTAATGTAGAGTGAGAGAGAGGAGATCAGACTTATTAAATAAATGTTTAATCTTAATGAGTCGACCGTTAGGCATAGTGCCGTTAACAGATAAACCAAATTAAGTTTATTTGTAGGCGCTGACTTTTTATGGATTTTTGTCAGAACTACATGGGCCACAATACCAAGTAAAAATTTTTACAGGCTTTTGTAAATGCTCTATAGTTTTGATGGTAATTTAGGTTGGTTGGTCACTTTGGTTTATTGATAAGTAGCATATAATATATAACAGAGTTGTGTATGGTTAGACGAGTACGTGAATACGAATCTCTTGAGCGTTACGTGATATGAATTCATCGTTTCTTTGGTGAATATATGTTTACATAAAATCCAGAAAATAGTCATATGATTATCGAACATTAAAACTTAAAAGCATTGGATGGGTGAAGTTGAAATGAGTAACGAGCAATTTGGGAGAGTAATAAGGTATATGATGGATATTGGTAGCTTTCGTTTTTAAAATGAATCAATTTTCCTTATCCCCGTACGTGACATCGCATGTACTGTCATATTGATAATTCGATTCCATAAATATATTAATTATGATGGTGAGGTTTTTTAAAAATGATGGAAAAGGTACGGAAACTGCTGTTTATTTACGTTATATTTGCTAATTATACTACTAAGCATGATGATTAGCTAGTTGATCACTTGAACCGCGGAACGAGATGCCCTTCATAGTGGTCGAATTTCCTTGGGCAGTAGTTCTCTGTTGAATCTCTTTACGCTTTGCATAATCAACAACTAGCATACGACATATTTGGGAAATTCTTCACTCATATTTAAAAAAAACTCCCTTTATTATGAATAAATATTATAACTCAAATGGATCGAGTCAACTATACGATTTTAAAATAAAATAAAAAAATATTAACGGAAGTTGTTTTTTTTTTCAGGCTAAAGAAATTGGAAAAGTATACAAAGGAACATGCTCTCAATTTAAAGTAGTGAACTTCTGGAAAGGTTAGAGGTTTAGCAAATAGTGATTCACCACACACAAAGAATGACAAAGTAAAACGAAGGAAATAGAGTATTATGTATTAGCAGTAACAAAGGAACGAAACGGCATGTTCTTTGGGCTACGCTATAATCCAACTCAACTCGATCGTTAAAAAACTTATTTTATCGATGGGGTTGGGTTGACCTTGACCAAATTAATACAAGGAGAAGTTGATTATTCGTAGAATTTTACCCAAAAAAAATTACTTGAATTAGATCTTTAACCTAAGTCCGTCCTCAAGTATATGAATATGAATGATATCCTCAAATCCAGAAAATAAATTACCATTCATATATTATAAAGATGGGATCACATCCGTTAAACACTTCAACTCTCAGATTGCAACAACCACGGTTTCAAGAAGAGAGTTTATAAACCACACGAGATTAAGGTTCGAAGGTGACAGCCCACATCGATACAAATGGAAGAAGCAGAAACTTGGCTGGAGCCAAGAACTCTGCACTCTCAATCACTCTTCTCTGCCTTGATGATGAAGAACCTTTTCTTGTGTATTCTATCCTCTTTCTTTCTCCTAAGCTTATAAATCTATTTTGGCAATGAACATACTGAATGATTTAGAGAATCCAACCTTCAAATTGTTCACAAAGATTAATGTCATTATAAGCTCCTACTAAAAACTACAACCACATATAGCAGCTAAAGTTCAGACTAACATAGAAAACACAACCACTCGTAGACACATTCAGTACAACATCTTCAACCTCTTGCTCTGTATACAGGAGACCGGCTACACAGACAAAATAAATTAAACATTTAGAGAAACAATGAGACTTAGTAAATCTACAACACAAACAGTTACAAGCCGAGTATTGTTGTTACCTTCTGTATCTGTCATAACCGGGGCTCCTAGCTCTACCATATTCTGGACTGCGACGGCCATAATCTGGGCTCCTACGCCTTTCATAAGGAGCTGGACCCTTGTACCTGTCATACTCAGGACTGCGAGGACGGCCGTAATCAGGACTGGGACGCCTCCTATACACTGGACTAGGAGATCTCCTTCTCGGACTAGGAGCATATCTATCATCTCTTTCATCATCATCCCTCAAAGCATACTCAATAGAAACAACCCTGTCCATTAATTTGCTGCCAACGGAGGATAAACATGTAAGGGGGATTTTCAATTTGCTCAATCACAATCTGTTAGAATCAGAAAGGTAGTGAACGTGTGTTGTTGTTGTTACCTGTTTTGTGTAGATTCAAGGGCCTTGGTTGCATCATCCTGGGTTGCAAATGTAACGAATGCGAAATTGCGTCTTATGCGGACATTGAGAACTTTACCATACGGCTCAAAGTGCCTCTCAATATCACGCTCTTTGGTGCGGATAGGGTCAAAGTTGATAACAAAGAGTGTCTTTGTAGGCCTCTGATTCGAAGCTGCCTTTCCACGAGGCTTCCCACGTTCACCCTGAAAGCGAGAAGAAAACTTAGAACTCTTGGAAAAAAAAAAGAACATATGAGTTATTAAAAAGAAAAAAGAAGAAGAAAGAGAGATAGATTACCTTAGCCCATTCGACAGAGAGCTTGCGTTTCTCATAGCCAAAAGGGATATTGTCAATCCCACGGATAGCATCTTCAGCATCACGCTCATCCTCAAAATACACAAAAGCATAACCTGCAAGGAATAAAACACATGTAAGAAGACGCAGAGCATATAAGTTTCAGCAGCCCACAAAATTTGCAAAGAGGAGATAAGTCAGCTCAAAGACACCTTTTTTTTTTAAGTTTTGAACCTAGAGAAAATGAAAACTAAATATTATACAACACCTGCATCAGTCATCAGTGTGAAGGCTGGTGTACATAAGATGCAGTGGTGTAGTCAATCAAAAGATAATAAAAACCCAGTTATCCTTTTCAAATCTGAAATCTGAATGATTGCAAAGGCACTGGTTTCACCATTTCTGACAGACATGGAAAGGCATGAAGAGAAACAAAGCAATGGATGATGGAGACATGGAAAACTATCTCTCTAGACTGAGCGAAGATTGTAGGCACATGATTGCATGAAAATGTAATTTGCAGGAAGAAGTTGGAAACTCAATCCTCCTATGGATAATAGCCTCCTGCGACCAAACAAACACTTAACAAACCATACCAAGAAAAGCTTCATCTCTATACTAATGGTTCCTTGAATTCGCCTACACTAAACCAATGGCCTCAAATCAGAATCAAGAATCATAGATCAAAGAAAACATCAAACATATCAAATGGAACACTTCTACTCTACATGAAACCTATAAAAGAGTAAAGTTTATGTACCAGACTTCATGTCAACTCGCTCCACTCTCCCGTACTTGCTGAACAACCGCTCCAGCTCCGATTGGCGAGTCTCATACTCGAAGTTCCCCACGAACACCGGCCTCATACTTTGCAGACGAGATCGAATTGCTGCGAATCGATCCAACACCAAAAGTAATCAACATCAAACAAAAACCTCAAAGATATGATCGCAATAGTATCTTACTTACTCGAATATACTATTGCCTTCTGCGGGAGACTTCGAATTCAATTTACCTTGAAAAAACTTAGAAAAACCCTAGATAACGACGACGATGCTCGACGAAGAAGATGGAAATAAATAACACACGGTTTTATAATGAGTGTTTTATTGACGATGATCCATGGCCGTTCGATCTAATTCACATCTCTATTTTCGCCCCTTCGATCATGATTACGGTATATTTTTAGTTTAAGTAAATGTTTAATTGGGCTTTTTTTTATTGGCCCAAACTGTTCAACACAAGAGACTCAGATAATAAATTACTGAAATTTGGGCTTTCTTTTCTCTATAACAAATTACTTTTAACTTGCGAGTTTTTGTACATTAACTAGAAAAAAGGAGGGAAAAAACAGAGGAACGTTCTCTATCTCAACCAATACAATTAATCCACGTGGTTGTTGACTTTCAACATGTTAATCACTAGCCGTCCCTGATATCTCGAGCCACATCGTACGACTCAGATTTTCTACTACTCTTGATTCTCAACAACCCATACAGCTTCCTGAACTCCCTCACCGCCGGCGAGCTTCCTCCTCCGCCACCGCAAAGAGGACCACTCATTTCGCTTGAAGCATCCTCCGACATAGATCTTCTCGAGCTGTTTTCCAAAAAGGAACGCCGTCCATTTCCTCTTCGATCTCCGTCCGTCTGCAGAGCATTGATGACGTACTTGAGCGCACGAGTCGGCGAACTGCGATTCGCGATCATCAGCTCTCCGATCTCGGCGGGACTCAAAGACGCGCCGTTTTGAAAAATCCCTTCCACTTGAGGGAAAAGCTTGTGCTCTTTAACGCCTAAGTAGTTGTTGGCTAACGTCTTAAACGCCGTGAAATCACATAACGGAAAGTAGATGTGAACGTCGACCCGACCCGGTCGGAGCATAGCCGGGTCGATATGTTCTTTCCCCGTCATCGTGAACACCATGATCCGTTCATCGGCTGCGCAAGAGGTGAGGATACTATCAGTGAAATTCAAAATCCCCGAAACGCTCACAGCCGTTGATTTGCGGAGATGAATCGATCGAGATCCTCGATGACGATCACTCGACTTGGCTCTCGTCTGTAACAGAAGCACCTTAAGATCCGAATCATCCGCTACCTTGGAGAGATCTATATCGTAAACATCGTAGTCCAGAAAATTCGCCATCGCCGCGACGAAGCTTGATTTTCCGGTGCCGGAAGGTCCGTACAAGAGGTAACTCCGTTTCCAAACGCGGCCGAGACGGTTATAATACTGTTTCCCCTTGAGGAAGGACTCGAGATCGGATTTGACTTTGTTCTTCAGATCAGTTTCCATGGCGATGTTGTCGAACGTGCAAGGGTGATTAAACGGAATCGATCTCCACCGTCTGTTCTTCTTCCTCTCGGCGACGTTGATGAACATCTTCAGCTCTGTGTTCCTCTGTTCAAACTCATCAGAGACTGTGTGTATATGCTGAAGATACGGACCGAGGATTCTCCGTTTATCAGCTTTACGTATCGTCAAAACGAAACTCCTCGCTCCGTCTTCGTCTTCTCCGTTGATCCAACAAACTCTAGCGCCGAGAAACTCATCTCCAACGACCTGGTTTCGATCCAAGCGGAGGATGATCTCGTTTGACTTTTTCCCGGTGAATAGATTGATGAAGTCGGAATCCTCGATAGAGCTCAATGAAGTGAGATATGAGTATACTTTGTGGTAGAGATGATTCTCCTGCATGTTGTCGTTGAACTCAGGGACCTTGTAGAGTTGGTAAACATGAAACAGATCGGAGATCGTCCTCCTCCATTTCTTAACCATGTGAATCAAACCGGTTTTGAATAACACAATCCTCACCAAGAATAGAACGATCCCCACCCCAAGTAACCATAGAATCATCCACATCGAAACAAACTGTTTCAAGAAGTCTCTCTCTTAGTTTAGGAGAATATATATATTCCTAACGAAGAAGAAGACTTACTCGGATTAGAGAATATAGAGATGAAAGTCATGTTCTTAGGAATTGCGAATAGAAACACAGAC
Source organism: Moricandia arvensis (assembly GCA_905132765.1). Lineage (NCBI taxonomy): Eukaryota > Viridiplantae > Streptophyta > Magnoliopsida > Brassicales > Brassicaceae > Moricandia > Moricandia arvensis. The sequence goes on from CAJHQP010011979.1 coordinate 12,505, forward strand.
GGATTATTTTGACGGATGTTAGGGAGAATAATAAGAACACTCTGAGAAACAGAGACGTAAAAGAGGACTAGAAATGTATATTTTGTATAAATATACAAATAAAGACGTGACAGAGACTGAGTAATCAAGATAATATCGCTCGGTTGTTTTGAAAGAGTCAACAACTTATATATATACACAACAACAAAAAGGTACGAACGACAATTTGTATTTAATTAATCTGTTGAGAGTTTTGATTGATACTTTGTGTAGGTTCATGAATCCTTTAATCAAAATTCTGAAAACTAATTAAACGATACAGATTTAGAATATTAAGAATTTGGTTGTTTTTCATTTTGAGTTTTTTTTTAAGTATGTACATTCATTTGACAAAGCAAGGAAAAAGTTAAAGTTTATTAATAAAGAAAAAAAGATGTAGAACTATTTTTTAGCAACTCTAAATACGTTAAACATTAGATTTCAGAATTTTGAATTTAATTTTAAATAGCTTTGTGATTTTTTACTATTCATTTTAATTAGGAGAAAATTTATTTTTACCATAAGTTTGATATCATTTTTTAAATTTATTTTGATTATTTTCAAAAATACTTTAATTTTTTGATGAAAATATACTTAATTAATTTTTAAAATATTTATAAAAATTTAGAAATTCAACCTCACCTTTTTAACACTAAAACTTAAATAATAATCAATAAAATGTAAATTCAAATGTTAATATATTTTTGATAGTGTGTAATTTTGTAAAATGATACTTTAATTTATGTTATTCTTAGCAATTTCACTTTTAATTAGTAGCAATATGATTCTAGCTATTTTGGCTACAAAAACTAATTGTAAAGTTGATTCCACTACAAATATTATGGTATTTAGATATAATAAACATTTTGTTGCCAAAAAAAATTATAAACATGTATACAACATTTACACGCACACAAAAGCAAAAGGAATTGATGTTAAATGATGCTCTACCAAACATATCAAATACAATCAATTGATGTGGAGAACTGGAGAT